>JAOPSE010000010.1:139813580-139922301 GCA_029449295.1 Zea luxurians
GGAAGCCGGCGCGCTATAATTCACCGGACTGTCCGGTGTGCACCGGACATGTCCGGTGCTCCAAGGAAGCGCGGTCTCCGGAACTCGGCAGCCTCGGGTTCGCGCGGCAGCCGCTCCGCTAAAATTCACCGGACTGTCCGGTGTGCACCGGACTGTCCGGTGTGCCAGCGGAGCAACGGCTATTTCGGCGCCAACGGCTCCCTGCGGCGCATTTAATGCGCGTTCTGCGCGCGCAGTCGTCAGGCGTGCCCATACCGGTGCACCGGACATCAAACAGTACATGTCCGGTGTGCACCGGACATCCAGGCGGGCCTAGAAGTCAGAAGCTCCAACGGTCAGAATCCAACGTGGCAGGGGCACCGGACTGTCCGGTGTGCACCGGACTGTCCGGTGCGCCATCGAACAGACGCCTCCAGCCAACGGTCAAGTTTGGTGGTTGGGGCTATAAATACCCCAACCACCCCACCATTCATTGCATCCAAGTTTCTAACTTCCAACCACTTACAAGAGTTAGGCATTCAATTCTAGACACACCAAAAGAGATCAAATCCTCTCCAATTCCACTCAAGCCTTTAGTGACTAGCGAGAGAGATTTGCCGTGTTCTTTTGAGCTCTTGCGCTTGGATCGCTTTCTTTCTTTCTCACTTGTTCTTGTGTTCACAACTCAATTGTAACCAAGGCAAGAGGCACCAATTGTGTGGTGGCCCTTGCGGGGAAGTTTTGTTCCCGTTTGATTGAGAAAGAAGAAAAGCTCACTCGGTCCGAGGGACCGTTTGAGAGAGGGAAGGGTTGAAAGAGACCCGGCCTTTGTGGCCTCCTCAACGGGGAGTAGGTTTGCAAGAACCGAACCTCGGTAAACAAATCCGCGTGTCACACTCTTCATTTGCTTGCGATTTGTTTTGCGCCCTCTCTAGCGGACTCGTTTATATTTCTAACGCTAACCCGGTTTGTAGTTGTGATTATTTTTGTTTCGCCCTATTCACCCCCCCTCTAGGCGACTTTCAGTAACATTTTACTGGAGCCAAATAGTACTACCAACAAACTATTATATTTTTTGTTCATTTTATTAATCAAGTTAAGTGGCCCTTCTTCTAATTATTAACTAAATTAATTGTTTTTTTGTATATGTTAGTTTAACTAATAGAAGGTCTTTGTAAGAATTGGATATTATTTTATTACTATTTGCTAAGTGTTTCTAAAAGACAAATAGAAAATTAATTTAGTTAGAGGCATGGCACTTTATAAATCAATTTAGTTGTTTAATCCGCTATCGTGGCACAATGGTGAGTCGGAGGTGGATGGGCCCCTCGAGGTTGACCATGTGGAAGAATCTAGGTGAGAGGGACATGAAAAGAGATAATGAATTAATATACAAAATGATAAAACTTAGCTTATCTGATTTTTAGACGAGAAGTGTAGGAGAGATACGTGATTCACGCATGACGCAAGACGACGGTGAAAACTCATGCTTTAAAGAAGTAATAAAATTGATTTTTCTCTACTATTATAATTATAAAGCGCCACCTTTGATAGTCATTTTGCGTCACGCGCGGAACGCGTAGATCATAAAAGCACCTAAACCCCTATTAGTAAGTCGTTACTCTACAGATGGGCCATAAGAAACAACTAAAGTCCAACATGACAACATGGCGCACACAATGTAACGTTCTCTCGTAATACCATCTTGCCAAGTAAAAGGGTACCAAGTGAGCTATAAAAAAAGTATCGCACTTTTTAAGTCATATTTTTCGAGACATTTTAGCTAAAATAAAGTCGTCGCAGTATATAAAAATGGAAGAGAAGAGAGCTCGGGCGGGATACAGGTTCGGTAGTCTAAAAAATACAGTAAAAAGAATAAACAGAGCTAAACTTGGTTATCTAGAAAAAAATAAAGACATGGAAGTTTGCTTGACCAGTAGTCAGGATAGTTTTGACCTACACTTTTTGCACGAATTCTACTCGCATCGCGTTTCTTTTTCAACAGCAATTCCTGCGAATTTTGAAATGGCCGAAAAGTCCCAGGCAGAAATCCTAACGAGGAGGAAGATACATTTCTTGATGGGCTGCATTGTTTGCATTTCTTGATGGGCTGCATTGTTTGCTCTGCTCAGGACGAGGTCAGTACTTCATAAAGGCTGATGAGGGGGTCTAATCTAATCATGACTAAACTGAATTTAATTCAACCTTTCAATCTGTAATTTTATTCTTCGTTTTTATACTAGGTATATGCCCGTGCGTTGCAACGGGTGGCACTGACAGTAAATGGATGGGAATACAGTGGAATGGCATAGTTGATATAGTGCAATGAATGGCATAGTTGATATAGTGCACTGACAGTCTTTTGACCAACAACAAACCAATTGAGAATGCAGTGGAAGACAAACCATATCGGCAACATAGCAGAAACTCCTAGTCTGTGTTCCTGGCCTCTGGACAGTCAGGGGCTCACCGCTAAAGATTGTGAAAAGATTAGCCGCCAATATATCTGCAGTAGCTGAGGAGAAAATAAAAGACATTCAACAAAGCATTACCGCACAGCCTAAGCAATGAAGTTGCTAACAACACGAACATCATCAATGTTCATCCTAGGCCCATAGGTGTTGAAATCCTGGCAATCAGGATTTCTATAGACATAGATGATAAATACTGTTAAGAAAAAAATCATAAGCCCAGAGTTATCACATAACAAAGAGGGCTATGAGCTACTAATATTGAAGTTTAAGTGAAAGATGAAGTGTTACCAATGCCATGCTGCCTGTGATAGTCAAACATCAACGTCTCTGCTACACGCTTACCCTCATCATAACAACTCCTAACACCTGATAGAAAAAAAGTTAAATAGTTAAATAAAAACTGTAAGAGAACTTGAAAGATAATTTATGAAAAAACAAAGCAAATAAATTTCAATTTTCAGATGAACAAATGTACCAATCGGATTAACATTGCCCCAGTAGGCCTCAATTTGAGGATGCTCAAGTGGATCACCATAAACTTCAGAGGTTGATGTCAACAAAATCCTGCAATTCAAAAATAAATTCAGTAACTGAGTTTTTCACATGAGGCGCTGGAAGAATCAATGGCATGATGAACACTGACCTAGCTCCAACTCTCTTTGCAAGTCCTAGCATGTTCAGGGTACCAATAACATTTGTCTTGATGGTCTGTTACAGACAATCACAAACACCAATATCAGGAAAAACTAAGAAAATATACCACCTCTCATGCAGTAGAGATCTAACATACCTTAACAGAGTTGTGCTTGTAGAAGATTGGTGAAGCAGGGCAAGCAAGGTGATAGATTTGGTCAACTTCCACAAGAAGCCGCTCGGTGACATCTAAAACAAATAGAAAGAATTTACAGAATCAGTGCCTAACTCATGAACTAAAACCTAATTGGTTCTGATTCCAAAGAAATCAACAATACTTGTACCAAAAATCCATATGTATTAGGAACAGAACTGAAACAAATTCTAATTCCAACAAAAACAAGGAACTGTAATTTCTATATTTAACTCTATCTCCATAGCAACCAATAATGTTTAAGAACAACTTCATACTGCCACCACAAATTCCAATATAACTTATGTATATTATGTCATCAACATTGCTATAGTAACACATTTTCAACAAATGAACATACAGATATACAAGATTTTTTTTGCAAAAGGGGTGACATGGAAACCAGAAAAAGTATTGCTTTATAGGAGTAAAGAAAAGAAAAGACATGGGGTACCTTTTTGGGTGTTCGGTCCTTGTCACCTAGAACCTGCTAAAGTGTAAAAACAACGAATAAATCACATTGAACTGAAGATAACTCATTAAAAGGAGCATTGTTGTGCAAACAACACAGATTGGGTAGTATTAGGCTTCAAAAATCGTTGCTTTCTACTCAAAAGTATGTGTTACATTCATAACCAACTAAGAAGGTCATTGTTTGAAACAACAGCGCAAGTAGATAAAAACAAGATTCTTCTAACACTTTGAGTAATTGTAGTTCCTTAGACTCCTGGTAACATGTAAAAGGATGATTTACTCAACACATATTGATTTGAGTTTAAACATGATGTTGATTGTGTGGCGCTTGTCCTTGAATGAATATAATGAAGTAATTGTTGTTTCAGTTATCACTAAAAATGATCTCCACAGAATGAAAGAAGACTGCCTATAAAATTTTAAATGTAATGTTTTTTCGAGATTTTTTAAATGTAAATATTTCCAGATAAATGGACCAGTTGCATCCAACTATTTGGCAGCTATAGGCTGCAATAGAAGAGGAGTCAATGTAAAAACGAGCTTTTTGTTGCACACAGAGCAAATTCGTTCGTATCTATGTGATGCCCTGAACTTTGATATACTACCCATCTCAACTAAAAGCATAAGCCATTTGGTAAATACAAAAACTTTTATTCAAAATATTCTTCTTTTAACCTTAGGTTTTTACTCACCAATGCCTACATTTTTAATGATTGTTCTCAATAACAGATGTTGTAATAGTTGTTTAAATTATTTTGCCCTCATCTACCTCAAATTCTGAAAAGAGTGAACATGAGCGAAAAGGTTGTTACACTCACAGCTTTAGAAGTATTCGTATGTTGTTGTATTGAGCAGGATGGAGCTTCCACTGAAGTTGTTATTATCAGCCTGACTGTAAGTACACAGATACATAGATATGAGAAATATTTGTCATAGATAACAAAAAAGTCTAATATATACAGAATAAACAAAAAATCAAAGACAAAGTCCTGGATCATTATCTCCTTAGCATGCCATTAAATTTACATAAGCAAGTGAAGTGTACTCATGAAATTGGTGTATATTACTTAAATTTCTTAAACATCTAGAGCCGAAGGAGGAACCTTAAGATATCATGAACAAGTACAAATCCTCAACATTGTGCTGCAGAAAATGTACTTACAGCCAAGATAGCAAGAAGACTACGTGTATCTACTAATTCTGGTGGAAGTGTATCTACTAATTCTGGTGGAAGAGGCCCAGATAAATTATTGTTATCAACAAGGCTGCAAGTTCACAGCACAAGACATGTCAACTTACAAGTCATCTGCAACTTGCAAAATAGAAAATATTAGAGAAAAAGTTGAGGCCTACTTACAAATGAAGGAGTCAAGGCAAGCTGGACAACTCAGATGGGATTTGTAATGAGTTATTATTCATGTGACTAAAAGGTAAAATTGGAACCAACATTATTTACTAATTTTACAAATCAGAAGCATCAGGGATGGGCAGAAAATAAAGATACTTGACACTTACAGATGTTTAATTCTTGTTAAGTGGGCAAAAGAGTTAAGTATGGGCCTGATATGTTGTTATCTTTTATTTGTAATCTGTTAAAGTTCATCAGGTAACCAATCTCATCAGGCAAAGATCCAGATAACTGGCTGCCATTCAAAGTTCTGCAAGATTGTGGATGTGGCAATTAGCATTGTCTGTAAAGAAACGGTACATAAAATCTCTTGAAAATAACAATTTATACAAGTTAGTAAAATATGCTAATGCAATAGTTATTCTTAGAAAAGATAGAGAAAGAAACAGTTGCAAGATTATAGTACGAGAGGTGATTTGACTTACTGCAAACTGTTCTGGTGCACATGACCTTCAACTTCAACCAACACTCTCATGGCTGGGTTCATGCTTTGAACGAATTGTTAGAGCTGGCCATGGACTTGAGGTCCCTGTACGGCCCCGGAACCAGCTCCTGCTCCATCCCCGCTCGTTTCCTCTTCCTCCTCTCCCACATCCTGTAGCCCCAGTATGCTCCGGCCGCAGCCAGGCCTGCCAGGACCAGTGACAGCGCCACCGTCGCGGCGGTAACGCCCGGCGACATGGCTCGCCGCTACGAGTTCTTTGTCGCCGCCTTCCTGATCTTGAAGTAGCCCAACATCCGGTCGTAGGCCTGGTACACCAGCGTCTCCACGGGGAAGTCGATGAGGTAGCAGTAGCCGCTCGCGCCGTTGTACAGCGCGCCCCGACAGGTGCAGTTGCGAGCGCATGCCAGCTCGCACCCGTCCGCCATCGTTTTCGTTCGGAACGGCAGCTCCTCCTTGTATGCCACACTCCTCGCCGTCTCCGCAAAGGGCCCCTGATGGCGGTGCCTGTTCTGCAAGGCGAGCAGTGGCTTGTCGCAGTCCATTTCTTGGAGATGCGGAGGTCAGGGAGGGGGCTAGATGACGGCTTGTTGGGCGGGGGCGGCGGTGGTCCGCGGACGCGGCGCGTGAAGGGTGAGGGAATTAAGGCGGTGGTTGTGGGGCCTGGCGGCGCGGGCGGATTCGGCGGAGGCGGGGGCACACGTGGAGTGGGGAGGCGATGAGGTAGCAGTAACCGCTCGCGGCGGAGGCGGGCGGGGTTCGCGGCGGTGGCCGGAGAATCGCGACACGCGTGCGGGCTGACACGAATCGCGGCGGTCGCGCCTTGCGGTTGGTGGCGGGGACGGCGGTTGGGGTCACGCCTTGCGGTTAGCGGCGGGATGGCGGCTGTCGGGCTTTGCGCGAATCGCGCGCGGGCGGGGGTTTTCGGCGTGCGTGGTTGGCGAGCTGTTTGTGGCGGCAAGGATCCCGGAGGGAGGGCAGGTGGGCGAAGGGCGAGCGGAGGGGGGGGGGGCGGTCTATACTCTGCGTTTAATAGTTAGTAGAGATATATTTTGGATCTTACAAAATTTCATCATTTTCAATTCAGAGTCATATGCTACTTGGTTGCTTGCTACTGGCGATGATTCTGCGATTCCACAACTCGCAAATTTATTTCACAAACCGGAACGAATAGTGGAAGGATTGGATGACATTGCTTTCTTCTCAATGTCATACTTCAGCAAGCTAACCAGTTGAAGTATGACATTGCTTTCTATCAACGTTTCAAAAAAAGGGAGACTTCATTTCCTTCATAATCAGTGCACCTTCCTTTGAAAAGCAACCCCCATGGGCCATGGTGCATCAAAGTATCGACATGCCCTATAGGCTATAGCTATTATCTCTGTTTCGAATATGAGTAAGTGTTAGTCATAAAGGATATAGTAATACCATGCATGGTATACATGTACAAAATGCTAGTTGTCTTACGAATTTAGAAGTGACAATTTAGCAGAAACCTACAATCCCTAGGCCTTAAGTCAATCCATATGACAAGATAAATCGTACAACTTTAACGTAACACATATAAGTAGTGTCCTCGGTAGCTAATTCGTGCAAGCAAATCTATAACAATCGAAATTCAGTGGTCTTATTATACTCAAATCTTTAGATATTTACGAAAGGATAGGGATTAGGAAACTTGAGGTAAACAAATGGGGGAAGTAAAGAACAATGTGTGAGCACTACAATAGAGGTAGTGTCTGGTTCAACGCGACCAGCGGCAACAGGAACGGAGCGAACTGCTACCGATAGTTGTTGCAGTGGAAGTAATCACGTGATTTGTTTGGTTTGTACTATCCAGCGACTAATAAAAAGAAACGGAGGGAGTATATGCTAAGCTCTGCGCGGGATCGGCTACCACTGCCATGGGAGAGGCAATGAAATCCTACAGCCCGCTATCCTCCCATGCCTTAGGAGGCTAGCTGGCAGGCAGCGTTTACGTGGCTTCCTCCCATGTGGTGTGGCGTTGCCCACATTGCCAGCCTCTGTCCAGCCGACTGCACGAAGCCACAGAGAAAGCGATGCATCTAGCGCCATCCTCGTGCACCATTAGATTTTGATCATACGGACAAAAGAAAAAGTATTGACGTGGATGGGCTAGGAGAGCGTCTTTGCTCCCAGCTTTAATATATAGAAAAGAAATAGAAATTAGGCCGTGTAAGCGTTGAGCGGTGTATGCAATGTGTCTAGGTGTGAATAGATATAGATACGAGTGTTTGTAATATTAAGGACAAGCATATTCAGAACTCTACAGCTCTGCTTCCCACTTCTCTCCCTGGTTATCCCCTACCTCGAGTACCTAGCCCATCGCTAAGATTTGGGTTGTTTGGTTTTATACCTATAGTATTAAAAATTGCCGCACAATTTTATAACACACTTGACTAAGGTGACTAAGTTGGACGCTCAAATTATGCGCCCCACAATTTGTTACGCCTAAAAAAATCTTGCCACACTTTTATCAGTCATTGACGAGTGGGGGACCTACATAGCAGGAGAAAAATCTTGTCACAATTGTGGATTTAAACCAAACACATTACCTAACTTGGTCAAACTCGCTTAATCTTAAACGTGCAAACTATGACAAGTTAGACAGCAAATCAAACCCGGAGTCGCCATCCTAAAAGACTTACCATCCATCCCAGGTCGTCGTCCACGTTCCACATCCGTCGTCGGATGGACGCGATGAGGTAGCTGCGTTTGATGAAAGATTGCACATGGATGCGTGTTTGACCCTGACCGAGGCGCTGGCAAGATGTTGTGGTGCACTCGAGCGGCATGTAGAGGCCACAGAACAGAAGATGGTGGCGCATCTCATCGAGATGGATCAAGCTGAGACTGACACGAGATGCGGAGAAGAGATCGGACAACCTCACCATCGAGCACACGACGAACGACTACACCAAGCCAGGTCTTAATTACATAGTTGAAAACTAAACACCCAGACAAATTTTTTAAGCTTAATTAATCTGTAATTAGCGAGTGTTATCATGGACCTAATAATCAAGCTTAATATATTGGTCTCCAGATTTGACTAAATTTTAGTCAGAAACCAAACATCCACTGCATAAAAGACGCGAGCACGTGACGTCGTCATCAAGCCGAAGCCAAAGCGTGGGTACGGTACGTGCAAAACGGTGGAAGTGGAGGGCGACATGGGATGGTCATCGCATCCAGCGGATGGGTGGACGTCGTCAGTGCTGGCTGCTGTTATCGGACGGACACGGGCCTGCCATGTCATGGTCGGTCCCTGGCCACGGTCTCCTCTCTTCTTTCCTTCCGTCGGGGCTGCTGCCTGTCCGCACCACCAGAAACGCGCAGCATGTGTACAACTTCTAAAAATTAAGTAAAAAAAAAAAAGAGGAACACGAGACAGACACTTTTTCACTCACAGCACCAGAAGCCTTCTTTCTGCATGTACCAGAAACAGCTTCCTCTCGTTAAGAAGGAAAACAGAAGAGTCCAGGCTGAACCACAGGGGAAAAAAAGGAAAAACAAACAAAGCAACTCTACGGCGAAGAAATCCTCTTCCTCCCTGTCGCGATGCGCAAGCGCAAAGCAACTCCCACACGCAACCTCCACCATCCATGATTCGTCCCCAATCCCATCTCCGCTTGGCTTTGTCTTACATACAAATTGGCTGCTAGAGAGAGAACTATGGATGGAATTGGATCAGCTGCCGGCCGATGGATTAGTAGACGGGCATGCCGAGAAGGCCCGGGCGGCGGCCGGGGCTAGGCGGCAGAGGGCCCGGAGGAGGAGACGGAGTCTTCTTCGGCGGGGGCTCGATGGGGCCCACGTGGGAGCGGAATCCCGCGGACACCACCGCGTCGCGCACGCACCAGTGGAACGGCGGCTGGCGCATGGCCGCCGCCGCCGCCTCACACTCGGGGCACGGGGACGGTCGTCGCCTCGGGGACCACTGCTGTGGGTCCTCGTATCCGGATGCCCCGCCGCCACCGACAACTGGAAGTAGGCGGGGTCCGGACCCGCACCCGCGGTGCTCATCAAGTACCAGTCGCGCTGCCGCTGCAGCTCCCGCCAGCCGCGCCTCGTAGTCGTCGTAGAGCACGAGCGGCCCGGGCGAGGCACCGGCACCGGCACCGGCACTGGCGCGGGGAAGGAGAGGGCTGACCAGAGACGCCAGATCCGTGGGCGGGAGGCGCTTCAGGATGGTCTTCTCCACGGCCGCTCCGTTGACTCCCTTCCTGTCGCGGCGGGACCGGCCGCCCCGGCGGGACCGGCGGAACCCCGCGATGACGTAGCACCCGGGACCCTCCCGCGCGACGGCGGCGGCGAGGTCGGTGGCGTCGTCCAGGGGCACATGGCGGGCGCGCCGGGGCCGCGCCAGGGACGCCGAGATCTGGTGCGGCGCGGCGCCCACGCGGTCTGCCACGACGGCCTGAAGCCGCTTCACGCCGCCAAACGACGGCTGCACGGTCACCGTGCCCAAGTCCACGCTCTGCTCGCCGTCGACGAAGACAACCGGCAGCACGCGTGCGTCCTCCATGTCGACGACGACTTCCTGCTTCAGCGGCGGCCGAGCGCGCCCTCGGGTGAGTCGGGATCCGACGACTCGTTCGCTGGCGGCCGGCCACAAGCCTCGAATTGAAACGGCCGCCACCCGGACCGGGTCTATCTGTTTGGGCTGTTGCGAATTGGGAATAGAAGGAAGAGGGGTCGACAAGGCGGAGGGTTTTATAGAGAGGCGCCGGGGTGAGTTGAGGCGGTTGGGTTGGGCGGCCGGCGAGAGAGTCAAGGAGTAAAATTTCCGTGAGAAGCGGGGCGGCGGTGGCTTTCCTTGGCAACCAAGGCGGAAGAGATCCTCGAGACCTGCAAGCGTGGGCCCAACGCACCCGTGCCACACGGTCTCGCCCAGTTGTCCACACGGGGCTGGGCACTGGTCCGCCGAGGCACACGTGGGCGCCAACGAGGGGTGATTATCGTGCTTGGTCTCGGGCAGGTGGCAGCCCAGCCGCCGGGGCCAGGTCGCGCTCGCCGACGCCGAGTGATCCACGTGACGCGGCCATGGGTTTGGTGTGACGATTGCCGTCCAGCCCTCTGCCACCAGCCGTGACCCGGTTTCCACGCATGACCAGCTCCGCGAGCAGATATCCCCTTTTAATAAAAACTAGGTGGGTGCCCGTGCGGACTTAGAGCCCTGGTAGAGCTCTAGGTACGTGATCGTGCGTTACCACGATACAAGAAAAATGCCCGTGCATCGTGATATAATACCCGTGTATTGTGACGGCGACATAATTATTCACTTCGAGTGGCATAGAGGAGCATCTAGGGCTAATGGATCCAAACAAGTTGTTATCCAAGCAAACATTATGCAAACATAGGCAACCATTCCCCAAACTCACGCCAGGCAGAGAATCAACTAACATGCTCACATAATTTTACAGTCACCAAAAACAAAATCATTTCAAAAAAATACATTCAACATGAACCCAACAAAATCGCAAAATCGCAAAATCATTGCCACGAGAGTTAAAAATTAGTATAAACCATAGATACGGAACGACAAATATCACTATGATATACAAAATACGTGTGATAAAATATTACTGTACCACTAATATTATATTGACGATATAAATATATAATATTATTATAAATACGCCAACTCAAATAGAATAAAATGATATCGAACAAACATTATAAGAAGTTGAACAACCATGTCAAAACATTTATGCTTGAATACTGCTAAGTACAATTTAAGGAACGGATAACAATCTATTCTTATGAAATGAAATCAAAAAGGGGTAACACATACAGACACCCGACCGGACTTCAGAAACTTAAACCAACAATGGAACTCCCCACCTCTCGTCAAGCTGAGCACCCGCCCTATCAACCACACGTCTTTGACCCCTTTTGTTACGACCAACATGTAAACTATTACCAATTGCCTCTACCTACACTCTTCATATAGACAACTCCACTCCTAGAGTATGGTCATGTTGCAACAATCATTTATGGTCACAGACGTTCTGGTTAAACATTTCATGTCTTTGGGTTGCAATGTACAAAGTCTCAGCTCCAGCGCCATGTGTACGATCAGTCATATTTAATAAAAAAATGGAATTGCAAGCTATTACCACTTCAGTCCAAAAACATATGCATGTTTGAAGTAGCATCTAAATTGGGATATGGAATCATGCTAATAAACAATAATTCAAGTTACTGGAAATCCTATGACAAAATACACTTCTAAAAATCTAAGCAACAATCTTCAAATGAGAATTTCCCTTGCCTTCAATTTTACGCTCTCAAGTTCCAAATTATCAAAGTGCACTTTCTTCAAAGCAACAATCTTTTCCTTTTCAAGATCACGGGCTCTGTAAACATTACTATATGTACCCTGACCAATATGAATAAACCAAAGAATAATTCTTGAAAACAATTTCCAAGGCAATAAAATTTACATGTGGCAATCCTCACAGTGAGTTATTTCCATCGGAAGTACCCCTCAGGCCCTCACAACACTCGTGAACACATCTGAGCACATAATCTCAATAATTCAGTCCAAACCAAATTCTAGAAATGGTTTGAAGTATATCAGCCAAATAACAGTTCTCGCCTTTCACAGTTCAATGTCTAGACTTTAAGTATGAATCCAGAACAGAGCAAACAGAACAATACTATTTGTTATATTGTCGCCTTATTTCTAGAAATTCAGCAAAATCGAGCAGTCTTTGCCGCTCTTAGCAGAAAGGAATCCTTTTGTATCTCGAACTTCAAGTGCTTCCAGTACTGAATTACTCTAGAATGCCAAATCTCCTGCAAACAATATTTCAAGGTCAAATAGATCGCCACCAGGAAGTTATGTTTGCCCATATTGCAAAACGCTGATGTTTCATACTAAATTACTGACTCACATTGTCCTCTGAAAAAATTGTTCGAACTGATTCCAAGCTCTTCCAGGCGCGGTGGTGGTGCTGTGAGCCGTTGTGGCCAGGGAAGTAATTCGCTGCCTTTAGCCTTATTAACTTAGTCCATTCTTATGAGAATAATTTAGTCAATATGAAATTATGAATACAAAATTGAGTGAATCGATAGTAGGAAAACCATCATTTTCTACGCCATAAACTCTGTGAACCTTTTTATCTTCTTCCGCGTAATTTTTATGATACTCAGATTCTCTATAGCCAATTCTCTCTATAGTCAGATTCTTCCTATATTTAGATTCTTCCTACATTTAAATAAAATAAAAAAAATCTACTGCGTCCATGCGATGTCTAACGTTAGATACAGATTTTTACGAGCACCTTCCGCACTTTGTTTATAGAGTGGGGTATATAGAAGATGCCAATATTTATGGCATTGGATTGTAGATAGTATTTTGTCTGTCTATATGGACGATCCAGTGACCTTAATTTTCAATTTTTAGATATCCGTTTGGATCTTCAATAGATTATTAAATTTAGATACTAATAATGATTTTGAGAATCTCAATTCTAGATAGTAACGATCTAGTTATTTGGATAGTTTCTTTGCATCCTTGGATTGTACTTTTGGCTAGACCTGTTCAAACGTCGGGTCGGATCAGGTTTAAATTGGATCAAAGTCACGTCGTGGCCACTTATCAAGGCTCGTATATGACTCGTGTATAGTGTTGGGTTGGATCGGATCAGCCCGTGTCTCTATGTTTGACGTGTCAGGTCATGTTTTTCGAGTTAGGTCGGGTTTTAGGTAAAAAAATTAGAGCCTGTACTTAACCCGTGAATTATTGCGGGTTAGAAATTATGGTCCGTATCCGCCCGTTGCATTGGTCGGATCAGGTTTTTTTGGACGGGTCGGGTTGGTTAGATCGAGTTGCCATGATCAGGTCTACTCTTGGCACTGGTTTCACAGCACATGCAAAATGCCTAAAATACTCATGACTCCTTCAACACACTGCATGTAGTCAAAGGTTTCATGGTACAAGCAAAAATCATCTATTCTCATACTAGAATCCCCAATAAGCTCAGGGTGAGAGGATACTGGATTCGAATGGGCCGGACAATTTGCTTCGTCCAATAGACTGAAATGAAGGCCCGCTATACGTCAATAACGGGCCCGCTTGTCATCCATTATCCACGGAACGGAATCGAATCGAATCGTCCAGGAAAGGGGAGGACCGGAGCGAGAGCGAGATGGTAGTGGTGGCCGCCGCGACCGCACGCTACCTCGCTGTAAAGCCCCTGTTCCTCGTCCTCGTCCACCACAGCCGCCCCGCGCTCCGCCTCCCCCGCCGAACCGCCAGCGCCCAGCCGCTGCGCTTCCTCTCCTGCTTGACCTCAGCGCCGCCGCTGTTCGCAGCCGTCGCATCCATGGACTCGCCGCCCCAGGGTTACCGCACCAACGTCGGCATCTGCCTCGCCGACCCATCCCTCACCAAGGCAAGCGCGCCCCCTCCCTCGAGCACGATCCTGCTTCTCTCCCCCCACGCGCCTGCGCTGGGTATTGTATTGCCGGGGTCCGTTCTGACGGTTAATGAAACGATTCTCATTTTATCCAGATTTTCTCGGCTTCTAGGATCGACATTCCTAGCGCGTGGCAGATGCCTCAGGTGATCCTCTGTACTTTTCAACCCGCTAATTAGTACTGAGCATAGCCTAAGGCATAGAAATCCCTAACAATCTGCCTACAGGGTGGTATAGATGCAGGGGAAGAACCAAGGGCGGCTGCCTTCAGGGAATTGAGAGAAGAGACTGGTGTCACATCCGCAGCGATCGTGGCTGAGGTCAGTTTGCCTTTCCACCTGATTCCATCACGTCATTAGTTGCTATTTGCCCAGTGTCAACTACCCTATCCTACATAGGTGGATTATCAGCTCATGTACAAACATCTTATGCCTTTGTCTTCATATCCGATGGCGGTTAATACTTGAGACAATTTTGTCACTCTGTGAATGATAACTGAGTAAATGCATGCATCTATGTAGGCTCCTGTCTGGTTAACATATGATTTCCCGCCGGATGTCAGAACCAAACTGAATGCCAGGTGGGGAACCGATTGGAAAGGCCAAGCTCAAAAATGGTTAGCCCCGCTAAATTTCTTCAGCTGGGAATTCTATGAAGTAACCTCATTTTGTTTCGACCCTTTGTCAGACTGGAATTTCGATCTGCAAGCATAATCCAAGTGAATATGAATATAACATCCTTAATATTCTGAACGAATCCAAGTGAAAGTCTTCCAGGTTTCACATAGCATAGCAATTAGCAGGAGAAATACTTCACCGCACGGCTAATAATTAGTCTCATTGCTGTAGAAATACACAGTTATATAAGATGCCATTCTCAAGCTACCTGGGATGCCAGTTAATGCCACTGTTCTAAAAGTTGGATGCCTGGACTTATGACACTTGTTGGACCCCAGACTGCACCCTGCTGCCCTTGTGTTCTATAAATGCTTTTATGGAACACTGGTTAAGCCCACCTACACTAACTCCAAGTATTGAAGTGCTATCACATGAGATGCAGGTGCAGAAGGTCGATAGATTTTTTTTTTGGTAGACGAATTGGGTAACAGTGGCAGAGTTTGGACCAAAGTTTTAGTTGCTTCACAACATCGAATGCCAAATAACTAGGTGTTTTATGCGCAAACGGGTGATTAGTCTTATTTTCCATAAAACTGACTAACTGAGTGATAAATAGCTTGGCTTGGTTCCACTTACCCACCCTGTTCCATGGGTCATAGTTCTGCTGATCCAAGACTTCATTGGTGCATCCATTGGTAGGACATTTTATAATGACTTTCTAAAAGCAATATAGTTATTCTGATTTCTTAACAGCAATTGTTGTTCATACTTTTTGATGTTTACTTGAAGTATGACATTCATAGTGTTCTACCGTTGTGCTACTGAAAGTCAGAACCACCTTCTATTTGGCTGAAGATCACTATGTTGTCCCTGTGTTGCATTTACATTTTATTATTAATTATTATTCCTGTTTCTTGTATAAAGTGGTTGTAATTCTGTCTGAACTGTTATTGTGTTACACTAGTGTGCTCTGAACCTCGGATACCATACCTGAGTTTTGATGGCTCTGTATGCTTGCGTATCATTGTGTCATCTACATATATGGCAGTTTTTTAGGAACTTTTCATATGTTCTAAGTAGCACCTTAAAGTACTTTCCATATTTCCATCTAATGGGTGCTTTCCATCAAATAGCTCGTGCAGTAGATGCTAGCCAATTATGTTCACAATTAGTTAACATCTCTTGGCTGATAGCCAGTAACTTGGTATGGCCTGGTTTTCCAATATCTCGTTTGGGTCTTGTTTGATCTCACATAGTCCATAGATGGGCTTAAAAATATGCTTCAGTTGGATTTCAGCAGGGTCATCACATGCTCTGATTTCTATGTATCTAGTGTGGCCATCTTTTTTTTTTATTGAGATGCAGTGCAGCCCACTTACAAGTAGAGACACATCATCCAGAAACTCTGCTTGTCCATTGCTCTAGTACGCCCACTTACAAGTAGAGAGATATCATCCACAAACTCTGCTTACACTGTCAACTATTCAGCTCACAACTGTTGTAATATATTGGCCTCAGGACTAAGAGATAATGTGACTGAATGATAGCCTTGGGCTCAATACTTGGAGTGATTGTAGGTGGGCTGCACTAGATCCGCATTCAGGTCACACTGTACTTGGTTCATATGTTATACTTGTCTTATGATACTAATAGAACAGTCAGTTTCAAATTAATTTAACAGGCCTGTCCCATAGTAGATATGGTGGCATGTAACTTTGTGGAAAATGTGGCGCACATACACAGGTTTTTATTTAGACTTACTGGAAATGACGATGAGATTAACCTTAATGGTGATGGATCTGAGAAGCCAGAGTTTGGTGAATGGACATGGATGACACCCCAGGAAGTTATCGAAAAGGTAGACCATTTTCCTCCCCCGCCCCTGTTTTTGTTTTTTTGATCCGACCTGGTTGAAAATGTCTAATATATTTCCATTTGAGTGAACAGGCAGTTGATTTCAAGAAACCTGTATATGAGGAAGCATTGAAACACTTTGCCCCCTACCTGTATATGAGGAAGCGCAAGGTTGTGCACATGGACGACGATCCGCGCTTTCTTTTGTACCTACAGCAACGAATGTGCGAAAACAGGCAAGGGAGGGAGGGACACATGTACTGCTTATTATCCCATGGATGCATGCATGCATCCGATCACCGGCCATCGGCCGAGGTGAAGGACTCGGCGAAGCCGGCGGGGCGGGCGGGGATGCTGCCCTTGCTGTCGTCCAGGCTCATGACGCTCCCGCCGCCGGCCTCCGCGTCCTGCCAGCTCTTCACCATCTGCAGCAGCGGCAGGTGCAGGTCGATGCCCAGGTAGTCCTCGGCCTCGTCCTTGACGGGCCTCCACTTCTCCACCATGGGCACCAGCACGTTCACCGCGTGCCCCATGTCCGGCCGCTGCGACGGCTCCCGGGCCGTGCAGTGCCCCGCGAGCTCCGCGATCACGCCGATGCTCTCCAGCGTCTCGCCGTCGCCCACGTCCAGGGCCGGGTCGATCGCCGCGCGCAGCTGCTCCGCGTCCTTCCGTATCTGGCTGAACCAGTACGCCAGGTGCCGGGTCTCCTCGCCCTCGCCCACGCGGCTGTCGTCGATGGCCGTCGTCCCTGTTATCAGCTCCAGCAGCACTACCCCGAAGCTGAACACGTCTGCTTTCGTTGAGATTTTCCCGGTCACTGCAGCAGCAACATGGTCAAACCTACCTACAACAAAAAAAAAACAAAAGTTTCTAGGAATCAATTTTTTTTACCTGCATACTCAGGAGCCAAGTACCCAAACGTTCCAGCAAGTCTGGTCGCCACAGAGTAGTTCCCATCCGGCGCATCTTTCATGAGCCCGAAGTCCGCCACCTTGGCCCGGAAGTCGTCGCCGAGGAGAATGTTCGCTGACTTGAGATCCCTATGTATGAAGCGGTGGTGCCCCAGGTTGTGCAGGTACTCCATCCCGCGGGCAACATCCAGGGCGATGTTGAGACGCTTCTTCCACGACAGAGGCTCCAGCTGCAACTGCTTCCAGTGGAACAGGTGCTTGCTCAGAGCCCCGTTGGGCATGTACTCGTACACCAGCAGCCTCTCGTTCCCCTCGATCGCGTATCCCAGTATCGACACCAGGTTGCGGTGCCGGACCTTGGTCAGGACGGCGATCTCGGCCTGGAACTCGTCCAAGGCCTTGTTGCTCACCGCCACGGCCTCCATCCTCTTCACCGCGATCATGGTGCCGTCGTGCAGCTCCCCTCTGTAGACCACCCCAAATCCCCCACGGCCAAGCACATTGTCCTGGGCGAAGTTCCTGGTGGCGCCACGGAGGACCTGCACCGCGATCACGAAACTTCCGGCCTCCACCATGTGAACTGGAGACCCTGCCCCTGCCGGTGAACAAGCCCCAGGGGCAACAGGAATCCGCTGCACTAAAGACTCTTTTTCACTAACAGCACCTAAAAAAGCAGGGGTTGAGCGAATCCCGATATCAGCCTCCTCAATAACAGATGAAATCTGCACCAATGCCTCAGAATGTGTCTCCGTGCCATGGGACAGGCAGATGGATGGCGAATCAATGGATGAAATGTCTCCACGAGATTGATGATCATCTACAAGGTTTTTCTTCATTCCAGGAGAAATGATCCCCTCTTTTAATCCCACTGGACACCTCGAATTTTGACCCTGATGCTTCCTACTGCCATCTCTTGGACCCAAACAATCGTGAACAGAAAGACGGCCCATCTAGCCGTCACCATCAGCACCTCGACGTGTCGGAGGGGATCTTGAACGGGGTCTGTTAGGAGTGGCTGCCATGTGGGGTCATTGCCAGGGGCAAGTGGATTTCTACATCTATAAAAGGACAGTTGTATGAGCTAATAGGAATCATCAATTACCAATTATCAGAATACAAACACTATTATCACATATGCTCTCGTCTTCTTCTTCCCTTAACCCCTCTCCACGTTACTGCTAGCTTTCTCTGTACTCTCTCTACCTGCTATCTCTCTAGAAGCTTCCCCGTGACGCTAACATTTGGTATCAGAGGAGTTCCAATCCTGGACATTCTACTTCCACCATGGATGCGATGATGCAGCTCCTGCTCGATGAAATGGCGCTGATGGAGGCTCGAATCACTGATGTGATTGAGGGCCGCTCCTCGCTCTCTGATACGGAGGCCACGGTCGGCAGCCGCGCCCGCAACATCCCCAACAGCGTCGTCGCGGACCTCGCCGCCGACCACCTCTTCGGTGGGGCGTTCGGCATGGACAACCTGACCCCCATGGCCGCCCAAGCTCCATCTGCCGAGGAGGTCCCGCAGCCGCAAGCGGAGGTGGTGGCATCGTCCGAGTCAGAGCCCGCGACCTACGCCGAGCTCGCGGCCGCGCCCACCAAGTGTTCGACGATAGACCTCAATCGCGGCATCTATTCCGTCCCCAACCCGGTCCTCCATCGTCAGCACCTACTCCGGGACTGCGACGGCAACCACGTCGGAGTCGACGTCGACATCCTTCCTACCTCCGATTTCGACGAGGGTCCCATCTTCGACGAGGAGCCCTGCTTCCACCGCAGCCTCCTGGATTCAGATCCAGACTCTCCCTACGACTGGGTCGTCCCCGTCCCGTCCTCGCCCTGCGACGACGAGCGCATCATCGCGCTCTCGTCTGACTGCACCGCCACCAACTCCTTCCGCGTCGGCTCCATTACCGACTCTGGTTCCGAATCAGAGCCCGACCGTGCAGTACTCTGGAAATGGAGCCTCTACACGGTGGTCCGGATGGAAGCGACGAAGCAATTCCGGAAGCTGGTGCTCCTCGACACACTCAAGCGCGACATGCCCGACGCCTACACCGTGCAGAGCATGCTCGGCGCCTGCGCGGCCACCGGCGCGCTCTCGCTCGGGTTCTGCGCACACGTGCTGATGCTCCGGGAGCTCCGCGACGCTGACCACGCCTCGACGGTATCGCGTGACGTGTTCAGCAACAACCTCGCTGTCCTCAAGAACCTCCTCGACTTCCGCCCCAACCTCGTCGACAAAGTTTGCGGCGGAACCAAGCTTCTACGTTGGCTCCTCACGCGCATCAACGCATGCGAGTTCGATGCCAACGAGCAATACGCCTTTGAGGTCCTCACCATCCTTCTGTGGGGCTCCAGATGCCACACCACCTCAGAGATGGAGGACGCTGCGAAGGTGTTCGACGAAATGCTGACTAAGGGAGACGATGACGAGCTGTGCCTGTGCGGCATCGGCTTGGAGCTGCCGTGTACCATGGAGGTGCAGGCTTGCGGGCACCAGAGGTGCGTCACGTGTAGGCTGGTGCTGTGCTGCCACAGCAAGCCCAACCTTCAGCTCAATAGTGCATCGTCCAATCTAGTGCTCAAGAGCATGGTAGCCGCTAAGGAGTGCTACAACACCAAGAAGCTCAGTGCATGGACGCTGCTAACCGGAACATTTCCAGATAAGGAATCTTACATTTTGGTTGTAGGCCTACTTATTGGACAGAAACTTGTTGACACACCTCTGAAGTGTTGGGATATGATGCTGAAATCAGGCTACATGCCATCACCATCTATTTTCATTGATTCTATCCAAGCTGGAGTTGAAGAATACCTTATTAATATGGGAAGCCACCATGCTGCATCATTTCCTCATAAGATGGGATTCACCCTTGAAGATGCAACAGGTTTAGATGTGACAAGGATGCTACAAGGTCAGTTTGGGAATGCATTAACGTACAAGCAACCATGGCCACCACCTGGGTTTAGCAGTTTGATGTATGAGAAAGACAAAGGAAATGATGTAGAACTTGGTGACATTCATGTTTCAGCGAGGGGAGGAGCAGCTGATGACAAGGTGCAGTTTGTGATACTTGGTGATTGTGTTCAAGTCTGGATTCCACCGTGGCCATCCTTCAGTGGTGCGACAGCATGTGTCAAGTGCAGTGTCTATACATCCCTTCTGCTCTTTGACAATCAACCATGGTTTTGGAAATTCTTGTTGTCATTTCAAGGATTGCTTGTTGGAACCATTGGCAGTATCGACTTCAGTTTTGAGGAGAATGATGAAATAGTTGGTGGAAAAGAAATTGTAGTATCTCGAGCTCACACACAGGTTGGTTGGGATGAATCAACCGTAGGAGAAAGGCCACCTATGGAGTTTGAGTGGTTGGACTGTGCATGGCCTTCGGCAACTTGGCGATCATGGTTAGCGGCTTGAGGGCAAGCTGCATTTTAAGCGGTGGGGAATGTTAGGAGTGGCTGCCATGTGGGGTCATTGCCAGGGGCAAGTGGATTTCTACATCTATAAAAGGACAGTTGTATGAGCTAATAGGAATCATCAATTACCAATTATCAGAATACAAACACTATTATCACATATGCTCTCGTCTTCTTCTTCCCTTAACCCCTCTCCACGTTACTGCTAGCTTTCTCTGTACTCTCTCTACCTGCTATCTCTCTAGAAGCTTCCCCGTGACGCTAACAGGGTCGTCGCTGCTGCACATACCGATTGTCATCACCATCAGCTTCAACAACTTGAGGGGTAGGATCGGACCCATCCTGCCAAAGGGTGGAGGAAAAAGTGATGCGGATTGAGTACATCAACGTTCTCCTGCCAGGGACTTCACCCTCAACGGCATAGGGGGCTCAACAATCCATAGCTCTCTCGAAGCTGGAATTAGACATGTCTAAACACCAAGCAGAGCACCGGAAAACTGCCACATCTTTTAGCTCCAAGGTATCTGGATGGACTTGATGAACACAAGCAAAAGGATTAAGCAAGTGGTCCACCATCGTGGCGTCCCAAGCATGGATAGGGATTCCGTGTAGTTCAAAGTCCAATAAAACTGGCAGCACCGCTCCCTTTGAATCCATAAGCCGAGACCACTTTTTACAAGAGACAGTGAAAGTGGTCGCCCTTAGAAAGGGCCAACTGCGCACCAAAAGCTCCACCATGTCGCGGCTAGGGAGAAACATGATGTAACTTGAATCTGAGGCTTGTCATAACACCATAGAGATTTCCTCAATCTCCAGTCTAGGGGCTAACAACTTAGCTAACTCAGAAACTAGAACCCTTACACGATCGCTGATGATGGTCAACATAACTGCCTTCTGAAGATCTTCGGCTCTGATCATCTGATGGCTCCACCTCAGGATACACGGCTGAGCACACGGCACCAAGATTTTCGAGCCAACTGGACCCTCTGACGTCGCCGGCACAGGATTCTCAACAGGCAGGGCCTTCTGGCGCCGCTTGCGAACTCGACGCCTTTTTGAGTGAACAACACCATTGGGCACCTGAGAAACGAATCCCCTATCTTCTCCCTCCATAGGGATTGGCTTATGAGGAAGAACAGGAGCGGCTCTATCCTCAGGAAGATGCTGATGAAATTTCCGTCTCCACACTAGATTCTTCGAATTTGACTTCACCGAAGAGAGCCTCCTCCAGACCGAGACACGTGCCTCAGGTCGAGAATGCTCCCTCCATCCACCAACGTTGGCCGAGTCGAACACGGTAGGCCGATCCTCCTCCAGACCGAGACCGGAGCCTCAGGTCGAGAAGGATCTCCACTGCCCGCTGTGACCGCACCAGGAGAAATCATATGCCAAACTGGCTCTTTAAACAGGGTGCATTCAAAGGAATGATGACCCAGTTCTCGGCACCAGAAACATCTCGTCTTCTGTACGCACTGGAATGCAAAGTGATCCTGGGAGAGACAAATAAAACATCTGCCGACGAGGTCCCGAGGAATCTGCCGCCTCTGCCGCTCCAACTTCAAACGGCGTCGCTTCGACCACTTGGATTCCACAACCTGCCAGCCTTCTCCTATCCTCACAAGAGCTCGAATGGAAAAAGGCACGTCCAAACCAGAAGCTGCCACCGGAAACGAAGCCGACCGATTGCCTTCACACTGCTCCTGGAATCGAACAGTCCGCGAGCTGGGCGTGGCCGCCGTCTTCTTCTTGGCAGCAACCACCTCACAGTAAGAACGGAGCGGTTCCACCCGCCGGGGTAGAGAGACGGAGTCCGCCGTCCTCGGCGAGGTGTCCAGCCATCTCTCAAAACACGAGCGACCACCAGACACCGACGGTGAAGACCGAATAGGAAGACAGGAGGTATCCTCCGACGCCGGGAAGGTGGGGTGGCCGCCGGGCCCGGAGTAGACGCTGGCGTGGGTTGGTGGGGATGCGAGGTGTCGGAGGGAGAGGAGAGGTCGGGAGCGGGAGTCATGCTGGGCTCCAGTGACCAGACTCCTGCCAACCGTGATCCATTTTTAATTGTATAGGTGCCAAAACGAAGGAAATCTTGTTTGACCTTCATAAGACTAGCCCAAAAATGTGAATCCCCATTTTTCCATTGTACTTGGGATATTGGTTTAGATCCTAAATACTTGATGCGAAGTATCTGTTGCCAGGTTCCATCTGATGTCAACAATTTATATAGCCATTTACTCAATAAAGCAATGTTTTTTATTTTGAGATTATGAATACCGAGACCCCCTTGCTCTTTTGGTTGACACAGAATGTCCCATTTCGCTAGACGATATTTACGCTTTTGTTCATCATTTTGCCAAAAGAATCTTGAGCGAAAATAATCAAGCCTTTTTAGAACTCCTTTAGGAATTGAAAAGAAAGACATCATATACATAGGTAGGCTGCTAAGGACCGAGTTAATCAGAGTTAGCCTTCCACCTAATGAGAGGTTCTTGCCTTTCCAGCTGCTCAGGCGTTTTTCGAAACGTTCCTCCACTCTCTTCCAATCACTATTTGATAGTTTCCTATAATGTATAGGAATTCCCAAATATTTCATTGGAAATGTTTCGAGATTATAGCCAAAAATCTCAGTGTAGCTATCTCTTTCTTCATGCGCATCCCCAAAACAGAAAAATTCACTTTTGTGAAAGTTTATTTTGAGGCCTGAGAGGTTCTCGAAGGCACATAATATTAGCTTCATGTTACGAGCTTTTCAAGGTCATGGTCCATAAATAAAACAGTGTCATGTAATATGGATAAACCTCCATCCACAAGAAGTGGCACCACACCACTCACCTGACCGTCTGTTTTCGCTCTCTTGATCAATATTGCTAGCATGTCTGCGACAATGTTAAATAAAACTGGAGATAAAGGATCTCCCTGTCTTAAGCCTTTCTTGCTGCAAACTCTCCGCATGAAAGGATTCTCGACAAGATGGATATCTTGGGTGAAATCATTTATATACGGAGGAAGCGTGGCGATTAATGTTAACAATGAAATTGGACCTTACTTTCAAACAAAGCTTCTTCTCGTGCCCTTGTGAGGACAAGGGCAAGGGCAACTCACAAAGCTTCTCGTGCCCCCTTGTCCTCACAAGGCTACCCGTGTCGCTGTCGATTTAATGGTGGCCAAAGTTCCTCTTGTGGGTTCACCCTCAAGTCTTGTCGACGCTTTGACAAACACACGTCCAAGTATTGAGAGCTTGACGGCGACTCGAGGTGCATCCTCCTTGCACACACAGGTATTCAGTTTATATATTAGTTTCTTCATGCCATTGCTACTTGTTAGGTAGGGTATTCTGATCATGTTAGTAAATAGAAGTACACTATAACTCATAATCGACTTTTCGTAGACTGGAGCGGGTCAATTTGGCCATCCAAGTATTCAGACCTTAGCGTTGACTGGAGGTGCATCCTTACTGCACACACATGTATTCAGTTTCTATATTAGTTTCTTCATGCAATTGCTACTTGGTAGGTAGGGTATTCTGCCTATGTTAGCAAATAAGAGTACACTATAACTCACAATTGACTTTTCGTAGACTGGAGGCAGTAGTCGCAAAGTCCCTTAGACTCTAGCCGTGGCGGCGGCTCGATCTGCCTTGGCTGCTGCTGGATTTATGTATGCCAAGTCTCCAACCCCAGGTAAATCAGTCCCTTCTTTCTACTTACCTCCCTGCCTGTTAATTGTTGTAGTGGTGACCTCCCTGTTGTTAACTATTGTAATGGTGTTTGAATGCCCATAAATTTTGAAAACCAGATATATTTTTTTCTGAAGATGATTTTACAACAGATAGGACTGATAGCTCATCATTAAAGTGCAGCACTTACAATCTAATTTAAACATGTTTTCGCGAAAAAACTAGTACAAATCCATAGTGAATATCTATAAATCAAAGTGCCTTTGTGAAAGGTAAATACATTTAAGAGAGTGTTGTGTTAGCTCATGAGATAGTTCACAGTCTACATTCTAACAAACAATCAGACTGCTTCTAATATGAAAAAAGCGTATGATAGGGTTAGTTAGGATTTTCACTTTGACGTACTAGAATCTAGAGGGTTCTGTTTAACCTGGATAGGTTGGATATGAAATCGGGTAAAAGGAGGGTCTGTAGGTGTTATTTTGAATGGAGAAGAGAGCTCCTTTTTAAACTAGGCAAAGGTTTGAGAAAGTTGTCTACTAGGTTGAGGAGTGACACGTATATTAAGCTAAATAACATTTTTTTATTGACTACAGCTGCTCCACCCTTTGCCAACTGGGAATTTGACGTTGACTGGGAGGTGCAAGGTGCCATAACAACTCCTCAAGATCAACGTTGGTATGGCAGTTGCTGGGCTCATATATCTGTTGGGGCCATCGAGGGTTAATACAAGATCATCTTTGATAACTTGCTTCAATTCTCTGTTCAATGTGTCGTGGATTGTGCTGACAGAAAAGTTAGAAATGTAATTGTGAAGGGCAAAGGATTCTATGGAGGAAACTTCGATGATGCGTTTTCTTATGTCCAAAAGCATGGCCTTATGTTGCATACTGACTATCCACTACGGTGGTTTTGGGGCCATGGAAACTACCGCTACAATGTGAAGAAAATTGTTGTAGCCATTGTTGATTGGGTGGTCTTTGAGGCACTAACTGAAGAAGAGCTTATGAGAGTTGTGGCCAAGCGACCAGTAGCTGTAGCCTTGGACCATTTCCCACTGGACAATAAGTACAATGCAGACATCATTGAGTTAGAGGACTGGCCACCAGCAATGGTAGATGAAAAAAATACATACCCATGCAGCCTTGCTGGTTGGATATGACACAGATGATAAAGGGAGGAAGTACTGGAAGATGAAAAACAGCCGAGGGACAGATTGGGGAGATCGAGGATACGCTTACCTCCGGCGGGGGTAGATCACACATATGTTGTGGGTGGTATCTTGTGCCATGAGTATGCTTATTCAATTCTAGTCTCTTCATATTCATTTTGAGGGTGATGTTATCCTAGCGCTTTATGTATCTATTCTCATATGAGAAGATGATAAGACTTCAGTAGCTAACTACTATATGTACCTATATCTGTACTTCAAAGTTTCTTATTAAAAAAATGTGCTTTAAATGCTTATTTTGTCTACTGTGTTTTTGGTTCAGTCTGTACTCATTTGTCTATTTGGGTTAATAATTTTAATTGTGCTAATTGCTATGTACAAGTGATGTACGCTCTCCAGCCCGCATCATGCCTCGCTACAGTTATTTGGGTATATTTGGATTTTTTTTTCTTCTTCTTGCAGTAAATTGTTTTATGAACTTTCCTGACTGATATGAACTGAAAATCATGGTTTAATTTGTTCGTTCGATCTCTGCACATAACTTCAGCAACCATGCCCCGAGGAATGAAGATCAGTCAGGTTCGCATTAGTATTAATATTTTTGACATGACGTTTTCTAGACCTACTTTGTATCCATGACCTTATTATGCAATTTCCAAGTGGTGAAGTAAAATTTCATACTTGAGGGTGTATTTTTCTTATGTCAGTGTATTGCTCTGTTTGCAATTCACTTTCAGAAATGGATTTTGTTCTCAAGTGCCCATGTGTGGAATGAAGATCAGTCAGGTTCGCATTAGTATTAATATTTTTGACATGACGTTTTCTAGACCTACTTTGTATCCATGACCTTATTATGCAATTTCCAAGTGGTGAAGTAAAATTTCATACTTGAGGGTGTATTTTTCTTATGTCAGTGTATTGCTCTGTTTGCAATTCACTTTCAGAAATGGATTTTGTTCTCAAGTGCCCATGTGTTAGATGCTACAACAATATTTTCCAATTTTGATATGTTAATGACATGAATTAGTCATATGTTTCAATAAGAATGTTACTGATTGCATTTGTTAGTTCAGTGTTTCAATTATCGTTACCCGCCCGCGTGAGGGCGCTCCTCCCCACCACCACCACCAACCCCCGCCGGTGACCACTCCGGAGCCGGCGGCCAACTCCATCGTCGGTGTAGGCTCTTTCTCTTCCACCAAGACGTCCCTTCCATATCCGACGTTGTCCCCCTCCCTCCCTGAAGGGCGTTCCAAGTTCAGGCGATGGACTGACTCCAGTCCCAGTGGCTCGCCCGCCGGGGACGGGTCATCTTCCTTCCGTGACGTGGTTGTCTCCTTGCTGGCGGTGCCTCGTGGCGCTTCGAGCCCAGCCCTAGATAGGCATTCCGTCAGGTGCCGCTTGGGCTCCCTTGCTCCACGCCGGGCCCTTAACATCGGGCCTGGGGATTGGATGAAGGTGGAGACCAGAGCGGCGAAGAGGCGCAGACTGAAAGCCAACCGTCGTCATCGCCCGTTGCCAGAGGACCTACAGGGTCGGTGTTTTAACTGCCTCCGCCCGGGGCACTTTGCTGTGGATTGTCGCCGGCGTCCCACGTGCTTCCGCTGCGGGCAGTCTGGCCACCGTTCATCCGCGTGCTCTGCTCGCGCTAGGCCGGGGTCTAGGCCGCTTGTGTTAGGGCAGGCGGCTATAAGGTCATTTTGGGAGCGGCTTGATCAGGCAGTGCGGCCTATGGCATCGGTTTGGGACAGGCTCAAGAAGATGGACAGCGAGAAGGTATCTGTCTGGACTCTGGAGGCGAATTGACCCCGCGATGAGGAGGGAGGAGTCTAGGCTCTATCCTCTGGAGGCGAATTGATCACTTTCATTCTTAGAATAGATAAGAATATCATCGATGAATACCACGACGAATCTGTCCAAATACTCCATAAACACCTTATTCATCAAATTCATGAAGTAAGCTGGTGCATTGGTTAGTCCAAATGACATAACAGTAAACTCATATAATCCATATCGAGTCGAGAAAGCCGTCTTGGGAATATCCGATGGTCTAATCCTCATCTGGTGGTAACCGGATCGGAGATCAATCTTCGAGAATACTCTAGCACCTCGCATCTGATGAAATAAATCCTCAATACGGGGCAACGGATACTTGTTCTTCACCGTAACATCATTAAGAGACCTATAATCCACACACATCCGTTGCGATCCATCCTTCTTCTGCACAAATAACACCGGTGCTCCCCAAGGTGAGAAACTTGGACGAATGTAACCAGCCTCTTGTAACTCCATCAACTGCTTCTTAAGTTCCTTCAACTCTTCTACGGACATTCTATATGGCCGTTTAGAAATAGGGGCGGTTCCAGGTAAGAGATCAATAACAAACTCAACTTCTCTATCAGGTGGCATCCCTGGTAACTCCTCTGGAAAGACATCCGGAAAATCTCTAACCACCCGGATGTTGTCACCAACAAACTCCTCAGGCATAAAGAACATTGCACGCATGGATGAGGAGGTTACTGCAATATTAACTTGAAATCTTTCTCCTTCAGTGGTAGTGAGTTCTATGGTACCTCTACCACATGCTATAACGGCCTTTGCCTTTCTTAGCCATGACATACCAAGGATCAGATCTATACTGCTTGACTCTAATATTATAGCAGTAGCTCCAAATTCTCTACCCATAATGGTCAAGGTCAATCTACGTGTCATTTGATTCGCCTCAACAGGCCCTTTAGGTGTAATTACTATCATGGGTTTTCTCATATTTAGCCTTGGTCCGTGGCTGTTGGGGGTGATTTTAACCTTATTTATCGGGCAGAGGATAAGAACAACTCAAACCTCGATCGTGCTATGATGGGTAGATTCCGGAAGTTCATCAATGATCTTGCCTTGAAAGATATTCAGCTGTTGGGTCGGAAATTTACATGGACGAGGACCAATAATGGGGTTTCACCGGTTCTTGTTCGGTTGGACAGGGTCCTATGCTCCTCTATCCGGATTATCTCTTGCAAAGTGCAGCCTCAGATGATTCTGACCATTGTCCTCTGTTGTTGGGTTTGAAGGATAATATTCATGGGAAGAGACGTTTTCATTTTAAGCCTTTTTGGCCTAGATTTGATGGGTTTCAGGACGCCGTGTCTGCTGCTTGGAATTCTATCCAGCAGCAGCCATGCCCTTTAGAGACCCTATCTCTCAAGTTAAAGGCCACAGCCAAGGGCCTCCAGTGTTGGAGTGACAGGATGGTGGGAAATTTTAAATTGTAGCTAGAATTGGCAAGGGAGCTGGTGCTGTAGTTCGAAATTGCTAGAGATTACAGGCAGCTTACTACCCTGGAGGTATGGTTTCTGGGGACCCTGAAGAAACATTCCTTGTTTCTTAGTTCCTTAATCAGATCGGTGGCTAGAACCAGATCTCGGGTGTCTTGGCTTCGAAGCGGTGATGCTAATACGAAACTGTTTCACTCTTGGTCCAGATACCGTAAGAGAAAAACTACATTGCTAAACTGAAAATTGGGGAGAATGTGGTGACCAGTCATGATGATAAGGCTGAGGCCCTCCTGGATTTCTACACTAATCTTATTGGCACGTCGCAGCCCCGTGGTAGGTCCATTAATCTTGATGCTCTGGGTATTCAACAGCGTGACCTCACTGGGCTTGAGACCTCATTTTCAGTTGAGGAAGTGTGGAACACTATTCAACTTTTTCCTTCTGACAAGGTCCCCGGACCTAATGGGTTCACCGGTCGGTTTTATAAATCTTGCTGGACCATTATTAAGGACGATATCATGCTGGCCTTTGACGCAGTCTGGAGGAGGTATTTTAGGAATTTTCGCTTCCTCAATTCAGCCTATATTACGCTTTTGCCAAAGAATGACTCTATTATGGCCAAGGATTTCAGGCCTATCACTATCAGCCTGATACACAGTTTCGCGGAACTTCTCACTAAGGTTCTGGCTAATCGCTTGAGAAACCACATGGATGAGATTGTTTACAAGAACCAAAGTGCGTTTATTAAAGATCGTTTTATACAAGACAATTTTATGTTGGTTCATCAAACTGCAAGATTTCTTCATGCCCAAAAGCAGCCTAGAATTTTACTCAAGCTAAATATTTCAAAAGGCCTTCGACTTTGTTTCCTGGCCCTTCCTTTTAGAAGTGTTGCAAGGGCTGGGTTTTGGTCCTGTATGGAGATATTGTCAGTGGGCTTCTCATGACTTCCTCTACCCAAATCCTCCTTCCAGGAGATTTTATTGCTCATAAGAGGGGGCTGAGGCAAGAAGATCGCTTGTCCCCCTTGCTATTTATAATTGTGATGGACATCCTTAATCACTTGGTGACAGCTACTGCTCTTGAAGGCCTTCTCCAGCCCCTCTCTTCGCAGTCTGTCCAGCATCGTATTTCTCTATACGCTGATGACGTGGTGCTGTTTTTAAGACCAGTTGCTACAGAACTGAACATGGTTATTCGGATTTTGGACTTATTTGGAGAAGCTACAGGGCTGAAAGCTAATGTGCAGAAAAGCAGTGTGGCCCCCATCCAATGCAATCCAATGGTGATAACAAGACAATAATTCTTGGATGTGATTGCATGGCTTACGTCCAAGCGTGCGTAGGAGAGGGGTATGCACGCTGCTCGTTTGCTGGGTATTTGATAGATACCAACCGGTCAAACATTATATTTGCATGCAGCTCTGGCTGCACAGGTCCGACGCTGACGGAGCCACGTTTCGGTGGCGCAGGAGGACTAGTCGTCGTCGTCGTGTCTCTCTCGTGCTGCTGCAACATCAAACTGTCATGGCTTACGATCATATCGATCGATCTTTTTTACCACGATACTCTGTCACTATCTCCATTAATTATACTGTAACTTGGACGTGAATAATCATCATCACATCAAGGTACTAACGGTGACTTTTCTCATAGATCAGAGAAACTCAAGGAACTGTGACAATTTGTGCTAGCTCTGGTAACAACGAGCTATTTAGTAGGCCGAGGCTTGATCATATATATGTTCAACATAAATAACACTAGCTAGATAATAAGGCAAGAAGTACTGCTACTGATGAAGTCATATATACTAATTGAACGAAAAGTACTGTGACCGACTGATGCCACCTACTGGCTTTCCGCTGCAGCTACATAACGGCATCGCATCACATCACAGGAGAACTGATGTGGAGCACCGAGACGCGGAGATAAGCGGTTCATATACTACATAAGTAAATATATGCAAACGTTAATTTAATTAGTCTGTGCGCGGTTAAAATAATTAATTGAGAAATTTGAAGGAAGGGAGCCTTGATGCTGGGACTGCAAAACCTGGAGTAGATCCACCATCCGAGAAAGCCCGCAACGGCCATACATCCTATGACTGCGATGGCGGCTATGGCACCTGCTTTGAGCCCGGGGCGTTGGCCATTGCTGTTGCCGAGAGCTGGCAGCGGTGGGGACACAACAATGAAGTAGTGATTAAGAAATGTGGTGCTGCACACCAGCAACCTCACACACGTGTTCTCTTACTCAAGAACAAGTTGTTGGCACACACACACTGATGGCGCTCTCTATTTATAGCAGAGATACAACTTGGCTCCCAAGCAACAACACAACTTGCACACCAAGTTGCACCTAAGCACTAGCCAAATTGCTCTTCTCTTTGACTACTCTTGTATGCACTAGAACATTCAAGTTGTAAACTTCAACTTGAATTTCTCTAGCACAAGACGACACCTAGAAACCTAAAGACTCCCCTAGAAGTCTAAAGACTACTAAAAAACACAAGGATTATTTCCAACATTCTCCCCCTAATCCTTGTGTTCTTTGTTCTTCTCCACGATGCACTTCACAACAGTGCCCCCTCATAGTCGTCGTTCACCACAGCGAGTTGCGCCACACCATTCACCACTTTCTTCACCGCATCACACTCGTCGGTGAAGTGACCGTACTCACCACATTTGCAGCAATCGATCTTGGACTTGTCGAACTTGCCACAGTACTTCTTCTCACCACTCTTGTTGGCACTGCTGCCGGAGGCCTCACCCTTGCGCTTCTCTTCAGCAACGATAGCCTCCCACTCGACACGCGTGAACCGCTGCTCGGCTTGCGCAACCAGCAGCTTCCCTTCTCCATCATCATGACGCCGCCCCTTTGAAGACTCCTCGAATGCCCGCAAGCACCCGACAACTTCCGCCACCAACATCGTCGACACATCCCCCCATTGCTCAATGGTGCCCACAATGGGAAGGAACTTGTCGGGGACTGAACACAGGAGCTTCTCGACGACGCTCGCCTCCTCCACCTTCATGCCGAGAGCACGTATCTCGTTCACGACGGTGGTCACCTTCAAAGCAAACTCATTAAATTTTTCAGACTCACCCATATACATCCTGTGAAGCTCCCTTTTGAGAGTTTGTACACGGGCCTTCTTGACATGCTCTTCACCCATGTGCATCTCCTTGAGAGCGTTCCACACCTCTTTCGCCGTCTCGTGGTCGGAGACGCCCATCATCACAGACTCTGGCACAGCTTGGACAATGGCGGCGAGAGCCATTTGATCCAGCCTGTCATCAACTGGCTTTTCGCCCTCCACGGCTGCCCACACACCTTGGGCACGCATGAAGATCTTCATCTTCATCGCCCATGCGTCGTAGTTGTTCGCCGCGAGCATGGGGTAACGCAAGGTCACCCCCGATTAGGGGTGAAAACCATAACCGAAAATCTCGCTTACCGGGGCTCGTTTTCGAGATTTTATCGCTTTTTACAGTAAAACGGAAACGGAAGCGATAACCGGAAAAACGGGAACGGTAACGGTAAAAAAATACGAAAACGGTTACGAAAACGATTTTTCACCTTTTCCGACCGTTTCCGTATTATACCGTATTTTGCTGGAATTATCGTCGGTATTTTACCGCATCAGTCAAATCACAAGGGCCAAAACCAACTTCATAGCACAAGCAGCCATCAGCCATGCGTGCTCCGGCCCAGCTTGGCCCAAATTGTTCAACGTCTTATGCGGTCCCAGCCTAGTGAACAGTCCACGGTCGGTCGCACTCCCCAATCCCCATCCACATCGGTCTCACCGTCACCCATCCCCTTCGGCCTCAGCCGCGCCGCCGCCACACCATCAGCCACTAGTCTACCACCTCAGTTCTACTTGGAATACACCAGACGATCGACATCCATGGTGCCAACAACTCGTCGCCGGTGGTCGAAAGATTCATCCCGTCGTCGCCGTCTGCAAACCGACGTCGTTTGATGGAGCCATCGCCGCCGTCGCTGTCAGTGGCGTTATCAACAGGACGCCAATTGATGGAGACGACCCCACTGCGCGACATGTCGGCCTCTCTGTCAGCCTTTCCAGATGCGAGTGGTGAGCCAGGAAACCATCTTCCTCACGTAATCTTTATATTCATCCTGCATATTTTATCTCTCTTCGGATCATGAGCCAAGATAGTATATATTAGTATTATTATATTTCATTCTAGTCACCCGACATGCAAGTACCATATACTACATTAGTATTATTATACTTCATTGTGTATCTTACAAAACCTTACATAGTTGCATCTAACCATTTTTTGAACTACAAATTATCGTTTTCCGATCGAAATCGTGCTCTTCCCGATCGGATAGTTTCGTTTCCGGACTTCCCGTGATATCGGCACCATATTCGTTTTCGACAATATCGTTATCGATATCGTTTCCGAGAAAAAAAAATGGAAATGGAAACAATTTAGGCCTCTTCCGATCGTTTCCGACCGTTTTCATCCCTACCCCCGATTCCTTCACTTGCTGCACCACCACCTCACCACCATCGTTGCTGCCATCTTCTTCATTCTTGGACATCATCTTCGACATCTCTCACAAACAAGGCTCTGATACCACTTGTTGGCCCAGCTCTTCACTCACACCTCCAACACACACGCTCTCAGCTCACCGAAGAAGAAGAACAGCAGTAAATCATAAGAGTTACACAACAACACTTGTAATATCACATATATTCCCTAACAATCACACGGTGCTGCACTAACACAAGGTGCTGCACACCAGCAACCTCACACACGTGTTCTCTTACTCAAGAACAAGCTGTTGGCACTACACCCCCCAATAGCTAGCTCTCTCCTCACACACACTGATGGCGCTCTCTATTTATAGCAGAGATACAACTTGGCTCCCAAGCAACAACACAACTTGCACACCAAGTTGCACCTAAGCACTAGCCAAATTGCTCTTCTCTTTGACTACTCTTGTATGCACTAGAACATTCAAGTTGTAAACTTCAACTTGAACTTCTCTAGCACAAGACGACACCTAGAAACCTAAAGACTCCCCTAGAAGCCTAAAGGTTCTACTAAAAAAACACAAGGATTATTTCCAACATGCACATTTCTCTTGTTCAAAAACTAGCTTCCTTATAGCCTTATAGAAAAGTTTTTGGGCATGTTTACTGGTGCGATTATGTTTGGTACACTGCTTTATTCTCTCCAACAGATACTGAAGAAAATTTGCGATCACCCACTGCTATTGACTAAGAAAGCTGCTGAAGGTGTTCTGGAAGGAATGGATGAAATGTTGAATGATCAGGACATTGGAATGGTAGAAAAAATAGCTATGGACCTTGCAGATATAGCTTATGGTGATAATGCACTGGAAGTTGGTCAGGATGTCTCATGCAAACTATCATTCATCATGTCTTTGCTGGTAAGTATTATTGGACGAATGCCCATTTTGGTTGTTACCTATGTATTTGGCCTTAATGTTAAATTCAAATAAGTAATATCTGATGTTGCAGCGGAACCTTGTTAAGGAGGGGCATCATGTCTTAATCTTTTCGCAGACCCGTAAAATGCTGAACCTTATTCAGGTACGTTGTTGCTATTTAATTCTTTTGTACTTCACCCTGCCTTAGCACATTTGCACATGACACTTTCTTGTGAATTTGGGATTACTTTTCTTCTAGTTTGATCCATAGATAGTTCGCGACATTGCCACTTACATACATTAAATTTTTTTTGACCTTTTGTTACTCGAGTCTCAGTGCACATGGATAAGCTTCATAACTGGACAATGGCTAGTTGCCTTTAGTAAATGTTAGTGAAACTAAAATACATGGATTCATTCCTTTCACATTTGTGCAAGCTGAAGTGTAACATCACATCTGTTCTGGACTTCTGGTTGTCTTTGAAACTTCAATACTGTCATTGGTAATCATTGCTGCATCAATATAGAGCTTTCTTTCCCTTCGGTTGTGGTTATATACACTTCTTTGGAAGAACTTGACAGCAATTAGTCTGATAACATGAGCACTAGCTTGCCAATAGCCTTTTTGACCTGTGATCCACTTCTGGCACAAAGCATCAGTGATGCTTTGACTTTTTTGTACCAGAATGTTCTTGCAATCTTCATTGAGAGTTTCTTTGTCAACAAATATATCTGTTGTAATAATGTTTCCTTTTGTAAAATGATTACCTACATTTTTTGGGCCTATTAGCTCAACATTTCAGTTGTTGGCTTGTTGTAACAGGAAGCAATATTATTAGAGGGCTACAAGTTTTTGCGCATTGATGGCACGACCAAGGTTTCTGAGCGCGAAAGGATTGTGAAGGTTCTCTCTGTGAGCTTTATGTCATAGAGTTGACCATACCTGCTTTGTTGCTTACATATACTTGCATCCTTTAGGACTTCCAAGAGGGTCCTGGAGCTCCAATATTTTTACTAACCACACAAGTTGGTGGACTTGGACTTACCAAGGCAGCACGCGTCATAGTAGTTGATCCTGCTTGGAACCCAAGGTATCTGAACAATGACACCTAAGCGCATCACTTTCTTGAATGAATGTTTTAACACTACAAGTTTTTTATCCTTATATACTTGTATTTTCCATTTACAGTACAGACAATCAAAGCGTAGATCGTGCTTACCGAATTGGCCAGAACAAAGATGTGATTGTATACCGCTTGATGACATCTGCAACCAATGAAGAAAAGATATACAAATTACAGGTTCAATATCAGTTCTTACCTGCTGGTTTGTTGAAGGTTTGAAGCAATTATTAGGATTTAGGAGTATATGAGCTGGAAATACATGGTTTTACATGGTGAAATTTTTGTTGCGTCCTTGTGTTTCTCTATGCAACAGCGTAGGCCCTACCACTAAAACTTGATTTCTCCGTGTGGAATAAGCTGCTGTTTTTTGCTAATGTGAATGGAAATGTATGCATGTACTTTGTCCTTTTTACATAACTAATGCTCAGCAACGGATTGAGCGCTCATCCCTTGCTGAAGCGCATACGTTTTATTGCTCCTTGACACTTTTCTTTCATGTATTTCTCCAGCCTTGTTCTGTGAGCTTTCATCTCAGCATATTACCTTTTATTTAAAAAAAATTGTAAAAAAATATATGAAAGAAAAGGTAGGCTGAGTGATAAATGATTTTTTTCCCCAGGTTTTAAGGGGGCTCTGTTCAGGACAGCTACAGAGCAAAAAGAGCAAACGCGTTACTTCAGCAAGAGTGTACTTTTCATGATCCCATTTCCTGTCGTTGTTCACTTGTTTGTTCAATGTCCTACCAGATATTTACAACTATCTTGTTTGTGCCCTCAGGAGATTCCAGAGCTTTTTAGTTTGCCACAACAAGGTTTTGATGTTTCCCTCACGCATAAGCAGTTGCAAGAAGAGCATGGTCAACAAGTTGTTATGTAAGAGATCTGTTTTAGCTGAACTTCCTTTAATCGAGCACGGTTAATTTGATTTTGATGATAGTATTATGTGCCACTATCACATAAATTTGAAATATTAGATTATTAGTGGTGTCAATCAGACAGAACCTGCGAATCGCAAAAGTGTTGAATTCCCTCTGGTAATTTTGTAGGAATTTCGTTATGCATAAAAGCATTTGTTACTTGCAGAAGTCAATAAAGTGCCCTCGAAAAATGTAGCTGCTTTTTTTTTTTTTGCTCAACCAGTGTGCAGTAGTTACTCATAATTCCAGGTTTAGCCTTGCAGTACTAGAAACAAGAAAACAATTAGGATAAGCAATGAGCAACTTGGGCTTTATGCAGGGAGATCAAGGAAAAAAAAACTCTACTTGGAGGATACTCTATTACATGCTAGAGGATCAAGAAAAATAAATAAAAAAACGACCACCAAGCATATCCCAATGTGAACTTATCATTACATGCTAGAGAATCGAAGCAACAACCACGGCTTCCTTTTCACGCCCGCACACTACACACCGTACGACGAAAGAAGCGACCAGGCCACAGATACATCCATTTGGCAGAAGCCAACGTCAAGAGTGCCATAACTCCAACCTGCCTCTTTAGGTTTGAAACCCCTCTCTCTGTGCGTAAAGACTTCACCACCTTGCCATGCCTTGACAGAAACGTTCAGCTCCCCACTCACTTCAACAGATGCAACTCGACGACCAAGTGTGATAGTGCCATCATCAGAAACAGGCAGTTTATCGTCCCCAGAATCAAGCAAGACAACTTCCTCATGACCTATACTCACCGTGTGGGCAGCAAACTGGGCACGGAGACCATCAGGCCATGACCCACCACGAACTCGCACACTAATTGTAGCCTCCACTGAGAGAACAACAATTGCGAGACCAAACCTCAGCGTGCTAAGCTTGCTGGTGAAATCTCTTGTACGCAGGCATGACTCGAGCGGGATCGAGATCAAGAATGGCACTGCTAGAAAGCTCAAGTGTTTATCCTCAGATTCAGTACGGCCTTTAACTTTCAGGTCAGCCTCAATAGTGACAGGATCCACCAGCAGAACAGCACGGCTAGGACCTGTCAGTTTCAAATTTGGAACCTGCATGCAGCACCGTCAACACTGGGTAAACTGAAGTCGGCAAACATTATATGCAAACAAAAGAAAAGAAAGAAAAGGGTACAGTAAACACACTGAACATGTAGCGGGCATCAGAAAACATGGCAGGAAAATATTGGCTTTTGATGCATTATTGACAAATCAAAAACAGCACATTTCATCAGAACACATTCAAGTATTTCTTATTTGGAACATTTGTTTGTCAGGGCCTAGTAAACATGGCTGAAACAGTTTCAAGACTCCCCGTTTCTCCTAGGAGGAGGAGAAAGAGAGTGGCTGTGCCTGCCTCTGCCCCGCGGCGCAGCAGAAGTGTCGCCGGTGCTCCCCGGGTCCTGTTGTTACCGCAGCCCAGCGACGTGTAATCAAAAGTTTGGGTTTACTTAATGGCAAGGAGGTTATTGACCAGAAAGCCCAAGATGATTACTGCAAACTAGTATAGTGCACGCGCTGCGCGTGTCTGTATTCAATATAACTTTACGAACAACTATATGGTCTGAAAAATACATGTTTCAAAACCATAATTCAAAAATGCAGAATTAGTAGTACAGTAGTACCTTACGTAGCTCTCAAAAGAAGGCAATGTGAAGTTTGGGTTTGGAACGTGCTCTTCATTGGTGCACGTAGAGGAGGCGATGACACCAATACTATGCCACAGGATGAACAGGACTGGTGGGGCATCGAAATGGAGGGGTTTGCCTTGACACGGGAAGGTGGCAATGGACACAATTGGCCACGGCTGGAAAAGAGGCGAGACAAGGGAGCCCACAGCACAAGCAAGGCGCAAGGAAGCAGACGGGCAATGTCGAGGGAGACAAGAAGACGCTACAATAGATAACATGACCTGAGCCATATGAGTCATGATCATATAGATAATAAACATGAAAAAAATGAAAACCAAACACCTGTAGGATAGTATCTCCCTTATTTTAAGATATTCTTGTACATTGCACATAGTCGGACTCGGACTCGTATTTGGTTTATTTCTATTTTCTTAGAAAATAGAAATTTTATTCCGGCCTCTATAATAGTTTTGCACATAACCAATCCAGCCTCCGGTTGTTTTTAAGAAAAGCTCTCAAAATGTAAAACCAAACAAAGGAAAGACTGGTTTGTTTCAATGAGTCAGCAAGCATTACTGATAGGAAAAACAAAGTAGGCAAGTAATAGTTGGAGCAAGAGCTGCAGCTTGAGGTTCGAAGAACATTCTATTGTGTATAGTTGCAAGTATCTCAACTCTGCAGATAAAAGATATGGAGATTCTGGTCAAAATAAAAGGGAAAAGGATACTAACGGCCCTGTTATTGGAAAAGAGATTTGATTTGCTTTGTGAGCACATTCCTACCACATGGAGCTTCAACTACAAAACTCCGATTCTGGGTGCATGGTTTAGCAACCTCAAAGTTCAGCTACACAACATACGAAAATGGAAGATGACGATTTCTGTTAGCTCTGGTAGCAAAAAACTATCCATTCATACCATTATTTAATATGACTAAATCAAGGGAAGAATGCAAATCATAATACAACAGCATTGTGAGAGATTGCACCTTTGGCATCTTCTTTATCCAGCACAGTAACATCGTGACTGAAGCAAGTTTAACCAGAAGCCTCCCCAAAGAGAGGGGATGGCACCTCCAGAAAGCAGAGAACAGAGACATCAAAATGTTACAGCATCAGCTAAGCAGTTTTCCAGGTCATGCCTAGAGGAATTAATGGTGGAGAATATACTTGATTAGTCATGGTTTGAAAATATATGTTTCGAAACCATAACTAAAAAATGCAGAGTTAGTAGTACCTTACATAACTCTCAAACAGAAATAATCTGAGGCTAGCACCAAAAATTGTTATAGAGCCAAATCATCATCGAGCACGTGGTGTGCATCATCCATGAGTGAGACATTCTTGAGTAGATGGAATTGGAGAGAGATAACCACCATGGTGTACAATGTTCGGCCTTAGCAGTGACTTTGCTAGGGCGTAGCCTATGCACTCAGACTCGCCCCATGCTGAGACTTGCTGTCTTCGTCGTCGTCGCCATTGGAGGCGCTGCGCGGGTGCGACCACGCCGGGACGAGAGAGGAGAGCAAAGCGAGCCGCAAGCAACATTCCTGATCGTGCGGGCGGCGACGAGGACAGTGCCAGTGCTGTCTCCGACGAGGCACTCGGCGACGCGGGCTTGTCGAGGACGGAGCGGTGCAGCCACGCCGGCCTAGCTCGGGCCCAGGGCGAAGAAGAGGAGTAAGGCAGCCGAAGGCTCCCGTCTTGCAGACAAAGCTCCAAATAATGCAAGCTGCTTGGAGCTCGTCGCATGCGTGCTGTGTCCTCTGTGGTGCATCGCCAGAGAGGCTGGAAAGTAGAAGAAGAGAGAGAAATCGCAAGCGACGCGAAGTGAAGCAGGAACCTTACGCGGTCACAGTCTCACAGATGTTGCCGGCGGCGAAGAAGGATGGCGTCGTCGGTGAAAAAGCGACGAAGCCGCTTCCAAAAGGAGCGAGGGCAGCCTAGCAGAGATAAGCGGAAGAGTAGGAACAACCGTGTGATGCATATCAGATGGCTGATATTAAGAAGGCGACATGGCGTTACGGGTGAACGTTTTGTTGCACGACATTGTATATAGTAATTATTCGAGACGCCTCTGTCTGATGTGGAGCTTGCTGCTCTTGCTGCTATTTTCGGTTGGCAGACAGATCATGATGAGGACGTCCTGGAGAGGGAGCTGCTGATCGGTTTCTGAGGAACCTTTGTCCTTTTGGTCGTGCCTCGTGTTCCTCATGAATCTGTCATCCATCCTAGTCTGGAACACCCGGGGCCTCAATCTGACGGCCAGGCGAAACTCTGTACGCAACACTGTCCTTTCCTCCAGCGCTGACATCGTGTGTCTTCAAGAAACCAAGATTGCAAGCGTGTCTTCACAGCTCCTCCTCTCTGCTCTTGGGTCTGCTTTTGACAAGTTCGTGGCTCTCCCCGCTGATGGTACTCGAGGTGGCGTGTTCATTGCTTGGAAAGGGGCCTGCTGTCATGCAATCTCTTCCCGTGTGGACAGATTTTCGGTTTCTGTCCAGTTTGTGAGCAAGAGGGTAGGAATTGGTGGTTCACTGGTGTCTATGGCCCCCAAGAGGATGATCTGAAGCTACAATTCTTGCAGGAGCTAAGAGAGGTCAGAGCTCTCTGTGTTGGCCCTTGGTTGCTGGCAGGCGACTTCAACATGATCTACCAAGCTGCAGACAAAAATAATGCCAATCTGAATAGAGTATTGATGGGAAGATTTCAGAGGTTTCTGGATGATAGCAATGTCAAGGAACTTCCTTTGCACGGTCGCAAATTTACCTGGTCAAATGAGAGGTCGTCCCCCACCCTTGTGCGGCTTGATAGAGCCTTTTGCTGTGCTGACTGGGATGATATTTTTCCTGATTCTCTCCTCCAGAGTGCAGCTTCTGGAGTATCTGATCATTGCCCTCTGGTCCTGGGTCTGAATATTGTCACTCAGGGCAAACGACGTTTCCATTTCGAAAGTTTCTGGCCCAAACTTCCTGGTTTCATGGATGCTGTCTCACAAAATTGGAATGCTCCAGTTGCTTCTAGCTACCCGGTGGAGCGCATATTTCTGAAACTTCAGCGCCTTAGTAAAGGCTTACAAAAATGGAGTCAACACAAAGTCGGCAACATTAGGCTGCAGCTTGAAATGGCTAATGAAATCTTACATCGCTTGGAAATTGCAAGAGATAGCCGTGCCCTCTCAGCTGATGAGGAGCGTTTTAGAAAAAAAATTAAAGATGCATTCCCTCGATCTGGCCACTCTTGAGCACACGGTTGCAAGATTACGTTCCCGTATTCTTTACCTCCGGGAGGGCGATGACAATACCTCCTTTTTTCACCAACAGGCACATTACCGCAAGAAAAAAAAATCATTGCCAAGTTTATTGTTAATGATCGGGTTGTCACATCTCCGGAAGACAAACTTCGAGCAGCCCTCGATTTTTATGATGCTTTGATCGGTTCGGCTGAGCAAAGAGACTTCACTCTGGATTTTCTTTCCTTAGGCGTGCAGCAGCATGACCTCTCTGAGCTTGAGGTGCCATTTACTGAGGAAGAGGTCTGGGCTACTATCAGAGAGATTCCATTGGACAAAGCTCCAGGGCCTGACGGTTTCACGGGCCGATTCTATAAGGTCTGTTGGAATTCAATCAAGGATGACGTCTTGGCTGCGCTCCTCGCTGTGCAGAGGGGCCATGTTTTCAATTTCAGGCTTATCAACTCCGCTTTCATCACTCTTGTGCCTAAAAAGACTGAAGCCCTACATGTCAAGGATTTCAGGCCTATTAGTCTAATTCACAGTTTTGCTAAACTGGTGGTTAAACTCCTTGCTAACCGTCTGGCTCCTCATCTGCCCAAGCTTGTCACCATCAATCAAAGTGCTTTTGTCAAAGGGAGGAGCATCCTGGATAATTTTTTGATGGTGCAGCAGCTTGCAAGGACGTTACATCATAAGGAGCCTCATGTGCTCTTAAAACTGGATATTTCCAAGGACTTTGATTCTGTGTCCTGGGCTTTCTTTTTGGAGCTTCTGCAACATCTTGGTTTTGGTCGCAAGTGGTGTAATCTGATCAGTTTGCTGCTGTCCACATCCTCTACCAGAATTCTAATCAATGGTGAACCTGGGGACTGCATCTCTCACCGTCGAGGCCTTCGTCAAGGGGACCCTCTGTCACCCATGCTATTTATACTGGTCATGGAAGTTCTAAATTCTATTGTTCATTTTGCAACTCAGGAGCATCTCTTACAGCCCATTGCTCATCAGCAGGCTAAACATCGTATTTCTTTTTATGCGGATGATGTTGTCATATTCCTCCGGCCACTAAGATCTGACCTCCTTATGGTCACTCGGCTCCTTGATATTTTTGGGCATTCTACAGGCCTCAAGACCAACATTACCAAAAGTTCAGTCACACCTATCCAGTGTGGAGACGATGATTTGGCTGTTATCTCTGAGCTGTTGCCTTGTGAGTTAAAGGAGTTTCCATGCAATTACCTAGGACTTCCTCTGTCAATTCGGAAACTGACAAATGCAGCGCTGCAGCCCCTTGTTGATAAAGTATCCAACAAACTGCCAGGCTGGAAGGCATCGCTCATGAGCCGTGCTGGTCGCCTTGTGATGGTGAGAGTGGTAGTCTTCCATCCCTGTGTACTCTATGCTAGCCTTGGACGGTTGGACCTCCCTAAATGGGTGCTCAACTGTGTTGCCCTGATACGGCGATACGGATACGGATACGCGATACGCCGATACCCCGATACGCCATTTCTCAAAAAACACAGATACGGCGATACGTAAATATTATAAATAAAATTAAATGCTGAAATAGTGGACCACACAATTTCACAAATAGTACATAGATAAAGTTTAGGCCATCAAGCCATCAAACCTAGAAACTTCAGTGTTCAGTGTTCAGTCTTCAAGTTCTAACACTAACAGACCACAATATCACATAATAAATAAAGAAAACTGCTTCCATCGGCTGTGATACTTGCAGCAACGGTATCACTGCTGCTGCAGCCTACAGCCTTCACCCAGAGCAGCAAAAAAGTAGCAGGCAGCGGCTGTTGCTGTGCAGCAAAACTAGATTTCATCCAGAGCCGCTGCCCCGAATCTAACAAGACCAGAATCTAACAAAACTAGATAAAGTTTAGGCCATCAAGCCATCAAACCTAGCAAAACTAGATTTCATCCAGAGCCGCTGCCCCGAATCTAGCAAAAGTAGCAGGCAGCGGCCTTCACCCAGAGCCGCTGCCCTGAATCTAACAAGACCAGACAAGTAGCAGTGAGCAGATTGAGGAGAAAGGAGGAGATTGAGAAGCAAGAAGGGAAGAAAGCGGCTACAGACCTCGCAGCGGCGGCTCCAATCGGCGGCTGACGGGCTGACGACCACAGGCCTCGCGGAGGCGGCTCCAATCGGCCACTGACTGGGTGACGGCGGTGGCTCCAATCGGCGAACGACGGCGGCGGCGGCAGCTCAGATCGACGAGCGGCTGTGGCTAGCGGCACGCAAGTGGAGGCACAAAGAGGTGGCTTCGGGGCAGCGGCTATGCGATACAGGAGTACGTGCGTATATGAAGCCTAGGGTTGGAACGTATCGCACAGGTATCGGGAAGGTGTCCCAGGAGTATCCGGCTTTTTTATTTATTTAAATCTACAAAAATATCCGATACGTCTCCGATACGTATCCGGAAGCATCCGGGAAGTATCCGTATCTGATACGGTATCCGACACCGGTACGTGAGTTTTGTGAAGTATCCGCGCATCATAGGTGCTCAAAGCTATTGATAAAAGAAGAAGGGGTTTCCTGTGGAAAGGGCAGGAAAATGCAAATGGGGGCAGCTGTCTTGTTTCCTGGGATTGTGTTCAACGTCCTCTGCAGTTTGGAGGTCTAGGTATACTTAACTTGGAGCTGTTCGGTTGGGCCTTGCGTATTCGTTGGTTGTGGCTGCAGAAGACGGATGCCTCCCGCCCTTGGGCTGGCCTCCCCCTCGAAGTACCTCCTCTTGCGCAAGCCCTGTTTGACGTTGCTGTTGTTACTGTGGTGGGCAATGGTGAATCAACTAAATTCTGGACAGATCGATGGCTGCAAGGAAAATCAGTTTCGTACTGGGCCCCCAGTTTGTTTCAGTTGATCCCCAACAGGGCTAAGAGACATAGGACAATGGCGCAAGGGTTGCAGAACCATAGTTGGATTTCTGATATAAGAGGCGCCCTATCAGTACAGGTGCTTGTGGAGTATTTACAGCTCTGGAACCTCTTTGATAACTTGGCGCTCCAACAGGAAGTTCCAGATCAGCACGTATGGCGGCTAACAAATCATGGGGACTACACCAGTAAATCAGCTTACGAGGCCTTTTTCACGGGGACAATTAAGTTTGGCCCCTGGAGGCGTATTTGGAAGTCTTGGGCACCTTTAAAATGCAAGTTCATTGTTTGGTTGGCTATCAAGAACCGGTGTTGGACGGCTGATAGGCTTGCCAAAAGGGGGCTGCCTCATCCATCTGCCTGCCCCCTTTGTGACCAAGCTGAGGAGACTATCCAACATGTCCTGATTGGTTGTGTTCTCGCGCGTGAGGTTTGGACATCTACCCTCAATAGCTTGGGGCTGAATGCCCTTGCACCTCAGCCTGGTTGTCGCCGTTTTGTGGGCTGGTGGTGTACAGCTACTAAAGCAGTCCCGAAAGAGATGAAAAAAAGTGTTAATTCCCTCATCATTCTGGTCGCCTGGGAAATTTGGAAGCATCGAGATGCCTGCGTGCTCGAAGGAAAAAGGCCATGTGTTCGAACTGTCCTGCAAATCGTGGCCACTGAATGTGCTCTTTGGAGTGCGGCAGGTGCCTCTCGCCTCAGAGAACTGCTCACCTGCCGACTCATCTCAGGGGATTAGCCCAGGTCTCGGGTGGCTGTGGTCGTGTATGAGTGATGTGGTCGTGTGTGTGTGTCGCTGTGGCGCGTTAGTTCCTAACCGCCTTGTACACGACGCTATTTTTCCAGTTGCGTCGTACTCTTGTTTTTTCTCTCCTTAATGAAATGACTCGCAGCTCTCCTGCGACGTTCAAAAAAAAAAAGACAAGCCAACACACATCTCGCTAGTTTACAACAGACTGAGGCGAAATAGACTCAAGAGGCCTACGCAGTGTGGGGGCGCATGTAAGCGGCTTGGAGTCTGTAAGGGCTGAGTCAAAGCCCTGATCAAATTTGCTGGAAAACTTTCCTAGCTGTCATTGTGCATCATCAACTACCTAAATTATGGGAGTGGCAACTAAAATTGAATGTATCATATCAGTAATTCATTGAGTAAAATAAGAGCGTCCAATTTGAATTGGTAATAAGTCAGAGTGACTTCAAGAAGCTAATTTCCTTGTGAACATGCATGTAGTCTCTTAAGATCATACCTACAGGCATGACTGAATCTTATACCTATCCAATTTCTCACGTCACATCGCTTACCATATGTGCGATCTGCTGGAGACAGTCTAAGAGTGGAGTTTGAAATAGGAGATGGGATAAGAGATACGATGGGTAAGCTGCTAGAGACAGCCTAAAGGCACCGAGCCACCGATGCATGTATAGATATGGCAGTTCCACACAGGGGAACCATGGTCATTTCTAAAAGAGGAGTTTTAATAAAACAAACCACCATGTAATGACATGTTTTCTCTGCAACTTAATAAAAGTTGTTCACTGATGAAACTATACTTACATAGATAGGGCCTATGCGAAGAACTAAGAATGCTTTGTAATGAAAGCATGCCATCATAGCAATGACGCGTGGGGCAAGCATAGTAGTTGGTGGAAAATTATAATTGCTACTTTAGGCAGCACAGCAAGACGCGAACAAGTACGTGAACGAAAAGTAAGAAATAACACAAACCTCTTTTGTAAGGATTTGGCAGTTGTCTCTAGTGCGATCGAAGACCATATTGCGATTGTGATCAACTGCGTCGCGTAGGGCAACCTTCCCAAACACATGGAGTGGCCACTGTAAACCCCCCTCTATCCCTGCAACTTTGATCGAAAAGACCTGCAGTGTAGTGCGCGGGTACGCCGGGCTGTCAGGCGGCTTCTCTGTAAAGCGCATAGGAGGGGTCCTTGCTGCAAAGAGTTTGTGGGAACTAAGTTAATACCAGGAATAACACCAACAGCAACAACAAAAATGACATCATTCCCTTGTTTATAGGACAAGTTGTGATCCTAGAGAATATACAGGATCTTTGCTTATTGCATGGCTGCGCAAGGCAAACCTTGCAAGCTAAAGAGAGCCCTCAAAAGCTCCTTGTTCAGATACAAACCTAGAATCAATCATCCATCTTTCTAGGTAAGCCTAGGCATCTAGGATCCCCAGTTTATATCAAACATATAATATCAGAGAGCAATAGCAAAACCATCATTATCTTCAATACAGCAATGCCTAGGCTGTAGGTGCGAGGGAATAGCAGCCGATCGAGTATTGGTTAGCGGTAGGACGATGACGAAAATTCGTAAGCAATAATTAATTGGACTCACTGGTGTCCTCGAAGCGACCGAAGTAGCCGAAATAGAGGATGTTCCAGAAGTTGCGAAACTTTTTAGCCTGGTAGGCGTAGTAGTCCAAGGTCATCTCAGGATCATGGTCTTCTTCATCCTCCTCCTCCCCCCTTGCCTTCCTATCCCACGACGCCCTCGCCTCCGCCACCAAACGCGCTTCCGCCTCATAGTCAAGCTCCCTCTGCACCTCGACCTCCATCGCCGCCGACGATCCGATCCCTCGCCGCCGCTCACTCCGGGTGTTGGGTGCGAAACCCTAGATCCCGGTGCTCTGCCTGTTCTCGGCCTTATAGGACTGAGAAACAAAGGCATTGTGGGCCAGTATACTTGCTGTTGGGCCGGGTCGTACGTTGGCTACGCCTGGGTCGAGGTGCCGCCGGTTCGCCCACCTGGCCTTCAGCTTCCAGCGCATCGTTCTTCTCCGTGCTCGCCAGTGGGTTGCTGACAGAGATGGTAGTGGCCGCCGCGGCCGCACTCTACCTCGCTGTAAAGCCCCTGCCCCTCGTCCTCGTCCTCGTCCACCACAGCCGCCCCGCGCCCTCCTCCGCGCTCCGCCTCCCCCGCCGAACCGCCAGCGCCTGGCTGCCGCGCTTCCCCTCCTGCTCGACCTCAGCGCCGCCGCCGTTCGCAGCCGTCGCATCCATGGACGCGCCGCCCCAGGGTTACCGCACCAACGTCGGCATCTGCCTCGCCGACCCATCCCTCACCAAGGCAAGCGCGGCCCCTCCCTCGAGCACGATCCTGCTCCTCTCCCCCACGCACCTGCGCTGGGTATTGTATTGCCGGGCTTCGTTCTGACGATTAATGATACGATTCTCCTTTTCTCCAGATTTTCTCGGCTTCTAGGATCGACATTCCTAGCGCGTGGCAGATGCCTCAGGTGATCTTGGGAGATCCTCTGTACTTTTCAACCCGCTAATTAGTATAAGCATAGCCTAAGGCCTAGAAATCCCTAACCCACTAACAATCTGCCTACAGGGTGGTATAGATGCAGGGGAAGAACCAAGGGCGGCTGCCTTCAGGGAATTGAGAGAAGAAACTGGTGTCACATCCGCAGAGATCGTGGCTGAGGTCAGTTTGCCTTTCCACCTGATTCCATCACGTGATTAATTGCAATTTGCCCAGTGTCAACTATCCTATCCTACAGAGGTGGATTATCAGCTCATGTACAAACCTCTTATGCCTTTGTCTTCATAGCCGGTGGTGGTTAAGACTTGAGATAGTTTTGTCACTCTGTGAATGATAGCTGAGTGAATGCATGCATCTATGTAGGCTCCTGTCTGGTTAACATATGATTTCCCCACGGATGTGAGAACCAAGCTGAATGCCAGGTGGGGAACCGATTGGAAAGGCCAAGCTCAAAAATGGTTAGTCCGACTAAATTTTTCAGCTGAGAATTCTATGAAGTAATCTCGTTTTGTTTCGACCCTTTGTCGGATTGGAATTTCAACCTGCGAGCATAATCCAAGTGAATATGAATATAACATCCTAAATATTATGAACGAATCCAAGTGAAAATCTTCCAGGTTGCACATAGCATAGCAATTAGCAGGCAAAATACTTCACCGCACGGCTACTTATTAGTCTCCTTGCCGTAGAAATACACAGTTATGTAAGATGCCAGTTCTCATGCTACCTGGGATGCCAGTTCATGCCACTGTTCTAAAAGTTGGATGCCTGGATTTATGACACTTGTTGGACCCCAGGCTGCACCCTGCTGCCCTTGTGGTCTATAAGTGCTTTTATGGAACACTGGTTAAGCCCACCTACACTAACTCCCAAGTATTGAAGTGCTATCACATGAGATACAAGTGCAGAAGGTCGATGTTTTTTTTAGACGAATTGGGTAGCGGTGGCAGAGCTTGGGCTAAAGTTTTAGTTGCTTCACAACTTTGGGTGCCAAGTGAAGTAACTAGGTGTTTTATGTACAAACGGGTGATTAGCCTTATTTTCCATAAAATTGAGTGATAAATAGCTAGGCTTGGTTCCACTTACCCACCCTGTTCCATGGGTCATAGTTCTGCTGATCCAAGACTCCATTGATGCATCCCTTGGTAGGACATTTTGTAATGAATTTTTAATGCAATATAGTTATTCTGACTTCTTAACAGCAGTTTTTGTTCATACTTTTCGATGTTTACTTGAAGTATGGCATCCATAGTGTTCTACCGTTGTGCTATTGAAACTCAAAACCACCTTCTATTTGACTTAAGGTCATTATGTTGTCCTTGTGTTGGATTAACACTTTTTTTATTATTCCTTTTTCTCGGATAAAGTGGTTGTAATTCTGTCTGAACTGCTATTGTGTTATAGTAGTGCTGTGTGCTCTGAACCTCGGAGACCATATCTGGTTTTTGATGGCTCTGTATGCTTGCGTATCATCGCGTAATCTACATATATGGTAGTTTTTTAGGAACTTTTCATACCTTTAAAGTACGTTCCATATCTCTACTATATTTAAGTGTGAATATCTTCCCGCGTCTCCCTCCCACGCGCACCGCCAGAAAAATACAAAAAATAAACGTAGAACCTGGGGTTCGAACCCTAACCCTCTCTCACCGAGGCTTAGCTTCTAACCACTGGAATACATATTTGTTTGTGTTTTACAAAAGATAGATATTGTAAATATTGTGAATATAGAAACCGTAGTAAGACACGGGCAACCGACTAGTTTCCATCTAATGGGTAGTTTCCATCAAAAAACTCCTGCAGTAGATGCTAGCCAATTATGTTCACCATTAGTTAAAATCACTCGGCTGATAGTCAGTAACTTGATATGGCCTGTTTTTCCAAAGTCTCGTTTGGATCTTGTTTGATCTTATATAAGATGGGCTTAAAAATATGCTTCAGTTGGATTTTAGTAGGGACATCACAGGCTCTGATTTCTATGTATCTAGTGCGGCCCATCTTTTTTTTTTTTTTTTTGAGACGAAGTGCAGCCCACCTACAAGTAGAGTGACATCATTCACAAACTCTGCTTGTCCATGGCTCTAGTACGACCCGCTTACACTGTCAGCTATTCAGCTCACAGCTGTTGTAATATATTGGCCTCATGACTAGGAGATAGTGTGACTGAATGATATACCTTTGGGCTCAATATTTGGAGTTAGTGTAGGTGGGCTGCACGCCTGCACTAGATCCTCATTCAGGTCAAGACTGTACTTGGTTCATATGTTATACTTGTCTTATGATGGCAATAGAACAGTCAATTTCAAAGTAATTTAACATCTTGCCTGCCCCATAGTAGAAATTCTGGTATGTGACTTTGTTGAAATGTGGCGACATTCACAGGTTTTTATTTAGGCTTACTGGAAATGATGATGAGATTAACCTTAATGGTGATGGATCTGAGAAGCCAGAGTTTGGTGAATGGACATGGATGACACCCCAGGAAGTTATCGAAAAGGTAGACCATTTTCCTCCCCCGCCCCTGTTTTTGTTTTTTTGATCCGACCTGGTTGAAAATGTCTAATATTTATCCATCTGAGTGAACAGGCAGTTGATTTCAAGAAACCTGTATATGAGGAAGCATTGAAACACTTTGCCCCCTACCTACAGTCAGATCCAGCCGCTTCATCATAGAAGATTTGGCCAATTTGCTTGCATCCCTGCTGTATCTGGACCCCCAATAATTTGACACGACGCAATGGAGCCATGGAGGTGTGCTACAATTTGATAGTGTGTGGCCTGTTTCAGTCAATTATATATGCCAGCATTGGATCCTCGCCCTCTACTTAGTCACATAAGTATACAATAAGTGGTGGAAACAGTTTACTGTAATGACCGCTACAGATGCACCGTCGCATGATTGGGCCTGTGGCTCTAGTTTCAGCCAATCTGGAACATGATATCTTGTCTGCCAATGACTGAATGCTTTAGGTTGAAGCAGTAGCATAATTCTAGAGAGACTGCGGTACAGCAACCTCAGGTTATGTGGGCAAAACGCCGCTCGATTGGCATTGGCTACGGCAGATACCAGTGTCTGGCTGGCTGGCATTTGTTGTGGGAGGAGCACAGAGGAAAACAAATTGTTGGTTACACTCTGTACTACTGCGTCATGACATTGTCGGCTTTCGCTTTGTGGCTTTTGGAGGGAAACTGGAGATGTGGCAGCTTTGGCTTTATGCATCTTGGAGGAACAGGAGATAAACACACGCATTTCGGGGGGGGGGGGGGGGGGGGGGGGGGGGTTGTTGTTGTTGAGTTGCTGTGCTGCAGAATCCAGATCAAATGTGGTGGTGCTGCTGCTGCTGCTCGACACGAATGTGGATAGCAGCATTTGTCGTCCTTGAATGCCTGCCGAGAAAGGTTGGTGGTGGTAGAGAGAGAGAGAGAGGGAGAGCGGAGTTCTTCTCTCCTATCGTCTCCTCAGATGGCATTACATGTTTCCTTCCTGGAGAAGAGGCTACCGAGGCCTTTTCTTGGTGACGTCGATGCGCCACCAGCCTCAGTCACTGCCACTGCCCACTGGGACCAGCCCCGCGGACGGAGGACCACTTGTACACCACAGGTCGATCACGACCATACCGTGGGCTGGGCAGCAGATCTCCAAGTATACGTGCCAGTCTTTAAGATCTTGGCATAAACAGATAGTACCAGTGCACGTAGCCTCTTGTCAGTACTGTACTGATGCTCAGGCTCAGCCAGAGTGCATGAGTCAAAGCGCTATATTCTCTGTAGTGAAGCACGCACGTTGCTTTTCCTTCACTCCATCGGCCACCAAGTTTTTAATGTATTGCATGCCAGCTGGCCCATCTGACTCCTAGCGACACGAACATCATTAAGCAACTAGTACTAGAGTAATGTAGCTTGATGACGATGATGTGTCCCCTCAGAATTTTTGTTGACACTCGTTGCTGGACCTGGACTGGACTGGACTAGATGGCGGATGGGGGGCCATTACCATCACCATCATCCATTCATTGTGCGTGCAGTACTCCTGCTGCTGCTACCACCTCCATCCATTTGCATGCATGCCCCATCAGGTATGGAGGAAGCATTGCCCCCGTTTGTTTCGGCTTCTTGCAGCTTCTAGCCACTAAAAGCTGCTGCGGACTGCCAAACACTCAGCTTTTCAGCCAGCTTTTATAAAATTCGCTGGGGCAAAAACCATCCAAAATTAACATAAACACATGATCGGTTGAGTCGTTGTACTAGTAGGAATCCATCACTTTCTAGATCCTGAGCCCTATGAACAACTTTATCTTCCTCCACACGTAATAATAATGATACTCAGATTCTCCCCACAGCCAGATTTTCAGAAAAGCTGGTTAGAAAAAAAGCTGAACCTGACCGACCAGCGACCAGATTCTGTTCGACGGAAAAAGCCAGAGACTCGAGTCTCAACACTGACTGGAATTACACAGAAAAAAGAAGCAAAAGAGATGCCTACCACCAATGCAAAAAAAAAAACGAGGAAACATATAATCATGTATCTACAAAGCAAAGCAGAGCAGAGCAGGAGAGGAAGAAGCACAGGCAAAGCAGAGCAGGAGAAGAAGAAGAAGCACAAGGTTGTGCACATGGACGACGATCCGCGCTTTCTTTTGTACCTACAGCAACGAATGTGCGAAAACAGGCAAGGGAGGGACACATGTACTGCTTATTATCCCATGGATGCATGCATGCATCCGATCCGATCCGATCACCGGCCATCGGCCGAGGTGAAGGACTCGGCGAAGCCGGCGGGGCGGGCGGGGATGCTGCCCTTGCTGTCGTCCAGGCTCATGACGCTCCCGCCGCCGGCCTCCGCGTCCTGCCAGCTCTTCACCATCTGCAGCAGCGGCAGGTGCAGGTCGATGCCCAGGTAGTCCTCGGCCTCGTCCTTCACGGGCCTCCACTTCTCCACCATGGGCACCAGCACGTTCACCGCGTGCCCCATGTCCGGCCGCTGCGACGGCTCCCGGGCCGTGCAGTGCCCCGCGAGCTCCGCGATCACGCCGATGCTCTCCAGCGTCTCGCCGTCGCCCACGTCCAGGGCCGGGTCGATCGCCGCGCGCAGCTGCTCCGCGTCCTTCCGTATCTGGCTGAACCAGTACGCCAGGTGCCGGGTCTCCTCGCCCTCGCCCACGCGGCTGTCGTCGATGGCCGTCGTCCCTGTTATCAGCTCCAGCAGCACTACACCGAAGCTGAACACGTCTGCTTTCGTCGAGATCTTCCCGGTAACTGCAGCAGCAACATGATAGATGATATCATGGTCAAACCTACCTACAACGAAATCAAATTTTTTTTTTTTACCTGCATACTCAGGAGCCAAGTACCCGAACGTCCCGGCAAGTCTGGTCGCTACAGAGTAGTTCCCATCCGGCGCATCTTTCATGAGCCCAAAGTCCGCCACCTTGGCCCGGAAGTCATCGCCGAGGAGAATGTTTGCCGACTTGAGATCCCTATGTATGAAGCGGTGGTGCCCCAGGTTGTGCAGGTACTCCATCCCACGGGCAACATCCAGGGCGATGTTGAGACGCTTCTTCCACGAGAGAGGCTCCAGCTGCAACTGTTTCCAGTGGAACAGGTGCTTGCTCAGAGCCCCGTTGGGCATGTACTCGTACACCAGCAGCCTCTCGTTCCCTTCGATCGCGTATCCCAGTATCGACACCAGGTTGCGGTGCCGGACCTTGGTCAGGACGGCGATCTCGGCCTGGAACTCGTCCAAGGCCTTGTTGCTCACCGCCACGGCCTCCATCCTCTTCACCGCGATCATGGTGCCGTCGTGCAGCTCCCCTCTGTAGACCACCCCAAAGCCCCCGCGGCCAAGCACATTGTCCTGGGCGAAGTTCCTGGTGGCGCCACGGAGGACCTGCACCGCGATCACGAAACTTCCCGCCTCGACCACGTGCACATCGCCAGCCTGGCTGCTGCTGCTCCCGTGGCTATGGGACGTGCCGCTGCTGCTGCCGTCGTTGGTGGCCACCACGATCTTGGCCAGGTTGTCCGGATCAGAGCTATTACGGGGATGCACCACCACGGAGGCTGCCTGCGGCGGCACCGACGCTCTTCTCTTGCACAAGAACACGGCGCCCACGGAGACCAGGGCGACCACGCTCACCGCGACTGGAATGGTTGTGCCCAGCAACACAGCTGATGAGGCCTTCTTCCCACTCCCAGGGATCCCCCCTGCACTATTTTTACCCCCAGCACCAGCAGGTGCGCCAGGCGTAGGACGAGGCCGCGGGGACTCGCCGTTTGGCTGCGCATCCGTTGGCGGCGCCGTGGTGTTGAAGCTCAGATTGCCGGTGACGTTCACATCCACGGTGGGACTGAATTCGGGCAGCGGGCCATACAGGTCGTTCATGGACAGGTCCAGCTTCTGGAGCGAGGCCAGCCTGGTGAGGCTGTCCGGCACTCGGCCGGTGAGGTTGTTCCCGGCGAGGTTCACTTCGGAGAGCGTGGTGACGTTTGCGAGGCTCTGGCTGACGGTGCCGTTGAGCCCGTACCCCGGCAGGTTGAGCATGGTGACCTTGCCCTGGACGCAGGTGACGCCGAGCCAGCCCGCGCAGGGGTCGTTCCCGGACCAGGTCCCGACCAGCCTGGTCGGGTACTGCACGTCGGCGAGGAAGTGCAGCAGCGCCATGACCTCCGGGGCGCAGGCGTCCCCGGGTTTGGCGGCGCAGAACTCGTTCCCGGAGAAGGTGAAAGTGGGGGCCTTGAGCGCCGGGACGGGGCCCAGTAGGTTGTTGTTGTCGAGCTTGAGCTCCCGGAGCGCGGGGAGCGCGGCGAGGCCGGGCGGCAGGAGGCCGAGGAGCTGGTTGTTGTTGAGCCTGACGGTGTAGAGCTCCTTGCAGCCGGCGATGGCGTCGGGGACGGGGCCGGAGAAGTCGTTGCCGTGGAGCCAGAGCTCCTGGAGGCCGGTCATGGTGGCGACGACGTCGAGGGTGCCGGAGAGCTTGGCGTCCCCTTGCTGGTTGTTGAGCCACAGCCTCTGGATGGCGGAGCCGTTGAGCGCGGCGGGGACGGGGCCGGAGAGGTTGTTGTAGGAGAGCGTGAGGTTCTGGAGGCCCGTGAGGCGGGCGAGGGAGTCCGGGATCCCGCCGGTGAGGCTGCAGTTGTCGAGGGAGAGCGCCTGCAGCTGCAGCGACGAGTCGGCGAGCCCCCGCGGGAGCGTCCAGCCGCCCCGGGACGCGTTGAGGCGCGGGTTGTTGGCGAGCGAGATCTCGAGCAGGTCGGCGAGGCCGTCGAAGAAGTCGGGCGGGATGGCGTCGAAGTCGTTGTCGTTGAGGAAGGCGCGCTGGAGGGACGCCATGCCCCGGAAGGACGGGAGCGCGCCAGAGAGGCTGTTCCCCTGGAGGCTGAGGTCGCGCAGCGCCGCGAGCGAGGGGAGCGACGGCGGGAGCGTCCCCGCCAGGCCGGCGTTCTTGAGGTCGAGGTTGTCGACGCGGCCGGTGCGGTCGCAGGAGACGTGCGGCCACGCGCACGCGTCCCCGTCGTCGGGCCACCCCAGCGCGTCCGGGTTCGTCAGCGATTTCCGAAGGTCCTCCAGCGCCGCCTGGTCCGGCGGGTGCGTGGCCCCGCGGGCGAGGGTGGTGGCGGCGGCGGCGAGCAGGATGATGGAGAGGGCGGCGGCGTCCATGGCGGAGGGGACGGGGAGAGCATTGAAGAGTGGGAGGAGGAGAGGAGGGGATTCGCTTTCCCTCTCTGTTGCTCGCCTCTTGGACTAGCTTGGAGTGTTGGGGAAGGAGAGAGGGGGGCTGCTGAAGCTGAATGGTGGTAAATCAGAGGGGGGCAAGGAATGTCGCCGCTGATCTGCTCAACGGTGGAAACACCGCCCATTCGTCTCCTTGATTACAGGGATTTGCTTCGAGATTGCCAAATATTAATCTGCCTCCGGTGTAGTAGTAGTAGTAAGTAATTATAACTGTTTATTTAATCATGGAGTAGTAGTACAAATCAAGCAAGTGATTGCTACTAAATTAGGATTTAGAGTAGCACCACACCATCATGGGATGTTTTTTCGTGGGTTCATTCATTATCTTCCTCCATCCATGTAATAATAATGTGCTGCGAGTGATGACAGCTGACAAGCAATGTCTCTCTCTTCCTGTCTCCCACCTCTCTCTCGCTGGCTTCACGCCATTCCCGCTGATCGTACCAGTCATCACCTAAATAAACTGAGCTAATTAACCGCTAATTAGGTGGTTTTGTGAAGGTCAGCATTTGGTTCATCGAGGTCTGAATTACCTGCTTCCGTCCAACAGCGTTATTTTAGTTCTGACAAAAAAAAAAGAACTTGAGTTTGCCTCTCTTTTCTTTTTCATCTTTCAGTTGGGCTATTTTCTTCTTCTTTTTCTATGCCCGCCTCCGGTAATTATGACCATGCGTGTCTCCTCTCCCTTTTCACAATCACATGAATGCCTCTCTATTGTTTATTACTACTCGTCCTTGAACCGCTTGCTTTATACTCCGTGCCGTAGCAGCAGCAAATCACCCGCTTCCCCCCTCAAAATAAAAAAAAAGAGTACCACATTTAACACCTTAGCAGTACTATTATATGGTCTTGATTGATGTTCTTGCAGCATAATCCAGCATTAAACAGGAGCAATTACACTTAACATCTTTCCTTCTTTGTATTTTTTTTTTTGGCAATTTAGATAATAATTCAATCTTTCCATGACGACCCCTTCCAGTTCAGAAGGTATTCTTCCTAGTTGTTTTCAGTGGCTAATGTTACAAACTAAGATTGTATAATTCTATGAGACATAACTCATTTTCAGACTTTAGCAAGTTCGGTTGGCTAGTTGCTGCAACTGTTCGAACCGCTACAACTATAATCTATAAAGATAAAATATTGTAGAATACATAGCCGCATTCAGATTAAAGCTACACCAAGCAAACATAGTGTTTATAAAAAGCTAATACCACAGTTTTCTTTTTCTTTTTTCTAAAAAAATCAAGCTGGCTGGTCTAAGCAGACAGCCCACCCAGACCCAGAGGACAAGGGGCAGGACCATGTGGGCGCATGATTCTGCTCACCGGTCCTGGAGAACAGCGGCTACACAGACAAAAAGAAGGCCACTTTGATTGATTTGTCTCATCACATGCCGTGCCGACTTTTTTTCTTTCTTTCTTTCTTTCCCTTGGACGAAGAAGAAGAAGCGGCTCTGCGGCTGATCGGTACCGAATGGATATTTGAGCACAAAATTGCTCCAGCAGTTCCTTGGTTGGCATATATGCTGGCAATTTTGTATCGCAGTGGCAGATCCATGGATTACCATGAACTTGAATCATTCTTCAGTCCTGTAGGCGCTCTGTCTGTCAGCTTCAAATGCTTTGGAGATCCACAAACTTTTCTAAATTGTAATCTGTTCCATGCGGGCCGATAGCAACAGGCGTAACCAGGCCACGGCATGGGCCCTTCAATTACTCCTTTCTATATGGGCCTGGATAAAGGAAACAGTTGCCGGCCCGTCCGATATCCTCTGGGCCTGCCACTGCTTGCTGGTGCTAGCCCACCTCCGACAATGTTTGGAGTGGATTGAAGTGATTGTAGGGATTAAATTTCTTCTTAGTTAGAATTAAATAGAAATAGATTTAATCTTCTCAGTCTGCTTTAATCCCTGTGTAACCGAATAAAACCTAACTGGTTGATTTTGTCTGCTCGTTTTGTCTTGCAGATGAGGACAACGCAACAGTCAAAGACGAAGGGATATGTATAGGCTACAAAATGTGGGGGGGGGGGGATGTAACTACGATACATGTAAATGCAAGCTTATTATTCTCTGAGTAGTCATGGACTAAATAACATAACGAAGATATCACACTTATATGGTAAAAACGGAAAGGTTTATGAGCAAACCGTTAGCCAATCATACTTACATGATAAAGAACAATTAGTTTTTAAACATTCTCACATCGAGAAACACATTAAATATTCCAACACAAATTTTATTGTCTCCCAGTTCTATAAACCACGACACATACTTTCAAATTAAACTATTTTTTGTTATTATTGCTAGTAAAATATAAAATAAAATTAGTTCAAAAAACTAACCATTAAATATTCCGTCGTAATTACGTTTGTCAAGCTATTACACAAAAGGCACACTAATTACTTAATTAATCACATAATAATTAATATTCATTAGCTTAATGAATTAAAATTTATGGATGACTGACGAAATTGTATTAATTTGCTTTGTGGACGGAGGCATAAGCGCAAAAGAGACGAAGCGGACACGTGAATAGAGCAAACGACTAGGCGGAGACATATATCGCACTATGGCTGTTCGGGGATGGAGCAGGCGTGTGGTGTTAGACTATCTCCAATAGTTTACTAAAGCGTCTCAATTTTATTGGACTCAGATGTGATATAATTACGAGTCTCAAGAGGCTAGTAAACACATTTATACACCAGATAGTTTTCATATCTGCTTAAACAAGGCAAACCTATAAATATGACGATCAACTTTAAGATTTGATCCACAACTTGGGACATATCACCACAGTAATGCTGAAGCTGCCCGATATACGTAGCGAAGCAAATCAGCGGTCCAACAGCCACAGGATTGGCGATGTATCCATACAAACATGATTCGTCTTTCGTTTTATAAGTCTAGTTCGAAAGAATCTCAAAGTTAAGTGTGCTCAACTTAAAAAATATGGGATGGGTGATCAGATGGGGAGTTTTTACTGGAAGGAAAACCACAGTCACCGGAGTTCATATGACTAGAATATTGGTCTGACAGATCTTAAGTGAGCTGGATAGCATGATGGATGAGCAGTTGAATATTTGGGTGATCGAATGATCGATAAATAGTAACGATGAACGACCTGATGAACGATGAATAGTCCACATGAACGAACGATGAACGATGAATAGTTCGTATGAACGAACGATGAATAGTGACTATGAACGATCCGATGAACGGTGAATAGTGACTACGAACGAACGATTTTTTACACGACTCTCTATACAAATTGTTTATTAACTGTATTTATGGTCTAGAGTCTTAGAATCGTATCATATAGTTGTTGAGCACCAAAATGAGCAGCCGGACAGTCTGGCCCTGGGGTCGGACGGACTGCGCCGGTGGTCCGGACGGTCCGCGCACGCGCATAGGGTTCCGAGTTTCTTGCTACAATTGTTTGCCAGATTCACGGAATTAACTCGGTAAATCTGTTTGTAACGGGTCCAGCTCCCTCCTCTATAAATACAAAGGATTACGGCAAGACAATCAAATCAATAATCAATTTATCTCGCATTTATTTTCTTGTATATTTAAGAGTAGTTGTAGTCTAGTTTTAGTTTAGCCTTCCAATCCTCAAATTCCCCGCTTCTCTTCGACTCTACGTCGATTAAAGGAGTTTAGGTCGGCCCGCCGAGCCTAGACAACACCTACTATCTCTTTTCCCTGACGAGGTCCCTCCCGGGAGCGAGATCCAGGCGTCGCCGACGACCTTCGCCGCCCATACGCACACGCGGACCGTCCGGCATGTAGACGCAGACCGTCTGGCTCGTCAGGCAGAAAACTCTAGCCCTATCCTAGATCGCGGACCATACGCACTTGTGCAAAGAGCACCGCCACCGATTCTCACGCAGTAATTAGCGCCAAAAACACCAACAATAGTATACTTGGAAAACCAAAGCACATTCTCAGAGTTTTACGTGCCCTAACCACCGTCAGGTTGTTGTACTGGGTTTAGCGAGAAGCCGCCACCGCCAGGCGCCCTACCCCTACGCCCACCCCACCCGACCCGGGCACACAACAGCAATTCACCAAACTTCTCAAGACTGTCACTGTCCACTCCACCACCTCACTTGCGATGCGAACAAGAGCAAAGCCCTGAAATCCTTCTCCCCCTGCACGCACCTGCAGACCTGCTCTCTCGCGCGCATCTCCCGTGCCCCCCTCACTGTTTAGTGGCGACGACTGGGCGACAGTCGCCGCCGCCGCCCGCTAGGGGCCGTGCCCCTGGTCTCCATCTTCGGCGCTTCGCCCACCAGGTACGCCAGCCCACCCTGCCTCTTCCGTTCCGCCTGATCGAAACCGAGCGCTCAGAAAACCCTAGCTCAAGCTATTCGAGTTCAGATCTGATCCCATCCGGTTGCAAGTGGATTATCCCAGCAGGCTACAGACGTGTATTTTATTTTTCACCCATGATGCTTTTCGTTTATTTACCTGGGTCCGCCCTTCCTGATATATCCAGCCTGTATGTACTATGTAATTTCATTCACTCTCTAATGTGGTAAAGTCAAGGTTCGTCGTAATTGCTTAGCCTATGTTATCTTGCCCCCTGTGGACATGATTCATTTTGTAGCCATTGTCTTGTCCTCTGAAACATTTTGTTATTTACATTTTTGGGGAAATTGAAACCTCTACCTAGTCTCTACATATATGTTTTTTCTTTGTATATGCTTATCAATCAGTGTATCACTTACCCGTGAAACATAGGTGCTCGCTGTTGCACAAATCAGCCTGCTTTTCTTTGGCATTGTCTTGCAAATATCCACATTTGCAACATTTGAACCCTTTTATATTGATGGCATGCAATTCGTTGTTTTCGTGGTTCTCATTTTCTGTCTTTTGTATTTGCCTAATTCATCCGGTCCCATTTTTTTCACTGTAGATATGAGCAGCTGGCAATTCGATTTTGAGGCCATTATTTGATAACCCGGGACAAGTGCACTGGTTACCTGACCATTTTAGCTTGTTGAGATGGCTACACAGTTGCCATGCTTCACACAGCTCAGTCCACCGTCTTGTAGTTGGATAAAAGATGTCGGGAACTGCAAGGCTACGCCTGATAGGGTAGCCAGAAGTGCCCGAGCTTTGGGCCACTGTCACTTCCGGTGCTGTGCAGGCCCCCGTAGTGCAAACTCTTTCAAGAAGAAAGACTCTTTCGAGAAGAAAGACTCTTTCCTCGAACTTCATCCGGAGGTATCTCTGCTCCGTGGCGAGAAGAGTGCTGAGGTTGTGCCAATGAAAGGTTCCTCTGATGGGGGTCTGTTAGAGGGACTGGGGGTGCCGCCGGACCGAAATGATTACAGTGAGGCTAAGATCAAGGTAGTTGGAGTTGGAGGCGGGGGTTCGAATGCAGTCAATCGGATGATTGAGAGCTCCATGAACGGCGTTGAGTTTTGGATCGTGAACACTGATGTGCAGGCCATAAGAATGTCTCCTGTGCTCCCCCACAATAGACTGCAGATTGGACAGGAGTTGACTCGAGGCCTGGGCGCTGGGGGAAACCCTGATATTGGGATGAATGCAGCAAAGGAGAGCAGCGAGTCCATTCAGGAAGCTCTTTTTGGTGCTGACATGGTTTTTGTGACGGTAAAATTCTAACTGATAGTTGGGTTCACATGTGAAATCATTAGGCACTGAGTTTTCCAATGTTGTTCTGATTCATACTGCAGGCTGGAATGGGTGGAGGAACTGGAACTGGAGGTGCTCCTGTGATTGCTGGAATAGCCAAGTCCATGGGTATACTTACCGTTGGCATAGTCACAACGCCTTTCTCGTTCGAGGGGAGAAGACGGGCAGTTCAAGCTCAGGAAGGAATAGCAGCATTGAGAAATAGTGTGGACACCCTAATCGTCATCCCAAATGATAAGTTGCTGTCTGCTGTTTCTCCAAATACACCTGTAACTGAAGCATTTAATCTGGCTGATGATATTCTTCGACAAGGCATTCGTGGCATATCTGATATAATTACGGTAAATATGGTGATGATACTAGTTTTATATCACCAAGTTACAGTGAAATTCAAGATATTATATTTGAGCATTCAGATATATTTAATTTACAAAAAGTTAACTTGCTCTTCTCCTTTTCAGGTTCCTGGGTTGGTTAATGTTGATTTTGCTGACGTACGTGCTATCATGCAAAATGCAGGGTCATCCTTGATGGGTATAGGGACTGCTACAGGTATTACATTAGGAATAAGCTTTTATTTTATTAGTATGGTACGATCTAACTCCATTCATTCTGCAAGCTAGAATTCCGTTTTATTTACCCTGCGTGTTGGCAAAATTTCTGATACAGTAAGGTAGGAGAAGCACTGCTAGAAAAAGAAGTCAGTTGGTATAGTTTGGTGTTGAACAGAGTATGTAACACTTGTAAGAGCACTTCATACGCTATCATAACTTAAATCTTTTAATTTTGGTATAGCTTCCATATTTTATTTTCCCTTTGGCGTTAAGGGAAGAACATTGAATGTTTTCTCCCACTTGCAGTTATTGTCAGCTAGTATGCAAAGTTAATTGCTTGGATATTGCTGCTGAAAAAAATCGTGAGAACCACTTTGATGTTTGTACGAAAGTATGTCTATTGATGATAATTGTCATGTCGAGAGCAATGATTTAGGTTTAGGTTGCTTGGGCTACACTGTGCAATTTTTATACTTGTATACATCTAGAGGTCATTTATGACTGTTGAATTATACCTGTGAGCTCATGTTTCGTGTCACTCATTATTTTTTTTCAGGAAAGTCAAGAGCAAGGGATGCTGCTCTTAACGCCATCCAGTCACCGCTGCTTGATATTGGAATTGAAAGAGCCACAGGCATTGTGTGGAATATCACTGGGGGAACTGACCTGACTTTGTTTGAGGTTTGGTCCAGCCATTTTCTAGTCTTCTCCGCACAATGTAGATTGTTTTTTCGACTTGATTTTTGTTAATTTTACATACATCTTAGCTAACATGGCAAAACTGAGCATGCTTTGTATTTGACTTTGCTTGCCCTTTCGTGTTTCGAAAGACTGGGAAAAAAACATTCACGATCAGCTCCTAGGGTCATGTTCTCTAACATGTTTGTTTTTATAAGCAATAGGGGTTAAGAAATCAGAGGTGCTTGCATTTTTGTTGCTTTCAGGTGAATGCTGCGGCCGAAATTATCTACGACCTTGTCGATCCAAACGCTAATCTGATATTTGGCGCCGTCATAGACCCGTCACTGAGTGGGCAGGTAAAAGCCTTGGGTTTGTTTCAGTATAGTATACCCAATCAATATTATGCATAAGACAACACTCTTATGTGTATCTTGGCATTTTCTGGGAAATGAGATTTGCTTGGTCATTTGGGATCTGTTGGGAAAATCCTTGTTCACGTAGTTCTGTCCATGCAGGTGAGCATAACCTTGATAGCTACTGGCTTCAAACGGCAGGATGAACCAGAAGGCCGCGTGTCGAAGGTAACTCTTGTCAAGCAATTTACTACTACTAGGGCCCCTATTCTTACAATTTTTTTGCTTGCAATGCAACCAAAGGGTGGGCAACAAGGTGAGAATGGCCGACGCCCGTCCCCCGCAGAGGGCAGCAGCACGGTGGAGATCCCAGAGTTCCTTCGACGAAGAGGACCTTCTCGCTTCCCACGAGTTTGACTGTCCTGTCCTGCACCTGCACCTGTATGATATGCTCCACCCACCCTTAGGTCAGAATTAGATGCTATTGTGTGGCACCGAGTCTTCTCTAGGCATCGATCGTCTCTAGCGCGGTTTGTTCTTTCTAGTTTTCCTTTTTTCTTTTCTTTTCCCCGCCACCGATTCTTATGGTTATGGTCATCAATAATGTGTAGCTGCTGTGAGCTCTCTAGCGCTATATGTAATGTAGTCCGTGGAGAATGTGTTTTCCCTGTTACACTGGATCTGATTAGAATGGTAGCTGAAGAAGTGATGGTTGCCTGCATTGGTACGGTAGCTGACCAAGGACCTGTTTGTTTCCTCCCATATTATATAATCTAGCTTATGGATTATATAAGCACTTAGAGGTTGTTTGTTTGGATTATAATTTGTTCAGATTATATAATCCAACAACTTTTAAATTACAGTTAAATTACAGTTTAGAAGTTGTTGGATTATATAATCTAGAAATTCCAAACTAAACCACTAATTCGAGAGCTGAATGGTACAGTACTCGATGCTAGAGGTATGTCAAGTTGTGACTGGACGTGATACGTCGTCAAGTCTGTGATTCTGGCAACTTCATTACACAAAAACCGTTATTATTTGTATTGTTTGATTCACATCTTTGTAATCATATATTTATAAATCATATTTATTGTTTAAGTTTATTAATACTACACTAGGAAGTGGCCTATTCAAACTTATTATCGTGGTTATTAGAGTGAATCATTATTATTATCATTTATTGTCAGTTTTAGTTACAAAGTGTGCGGTTAGAACATAAACCTTTGCCACTTGTACATAAAATCCTAGCCACTACATACGTGGCTAGATACGTAGATCTCGTTGCGATATAACTCATACTCCCTCCGTTTCTTTTTATTTGTCGCTGGACAGTGTAAAATTACACTATCCAGCGACAAATAAAAAGAAACGGAGGGAGTAGGTTATAAGCTAGCCACTAGATGCATAAAAACCCATCTTAGAAGTAACAGTTCGTAATGGAATGGAGGGAGTAACATTTATCTGACGTGGACTACCGTAAAAAAATGTGTTTCTTTGAATAGCGACATTCCTAATCCTACATTTTCTTCCGATCGATGACGAGCAGGAAGTCAGGGCAGACTTGTGCCATTAGGGCGTGCTAATCGAGCTCATCGAATCATAGGTCTGCTGCACTGCTCGTGTTCTTGTGCATGAGGTGCTTCACAACTTCGTAGGAGGAGACGACGATGCCCACCGACGGGCCTGCGCGCCCCATTCGAGGGCCTGCGCCTCTGAACAGACCTTCCACACCTTCCTTCCTGCAACGGTACCCAAAGTGTTATTCTCCAATACCATGACAACAATGGCACTGACATGCAACCAAGCTAGGACTTCCAGAATCTACACTCCAATATCTTAGCCAAACCTCTATTATGAACATACCACCTATCAATCTTATATTGAATTCTAACAACCAAAAAAAAAAGATTAGGTGCATACCTCCAAACCTCAAGCAATATGCGCCTTGTGTTCATGCTCAATACCCTTTCAGGATCCTTCTGCCAGCAGAATGCAGGATTCATCGTCGATAAAGTTATTGTCTGACCCCGAATTAAAATGCAAAGACAGACCAAACAAGTAGTAGATAGAAAAAACTGAACTTGGAATGGAGATAGCTAGCCCAAACCCTTGCACTTGCCTCTATTTGTCTGCGTGTCTTGGCAACATCAAGAGGGCAGGTAGCGCCCGCAGAGATAACCCCAGCAATAAAGCCTGCAGAAAAGTTCGCCCCCAATATAACTGTCGCGTTGCTTTGATCACCGAATAGTAGCGTCACATGTCGTCTAATCTGTACAAGTACCATTTGGAAGATAAAAATTAAGGTTGCCACCATATCTTTTTTTTCCTTCTTCAAACAGGTCATGCTAAGTCCGATTCTGTCTTAAGCCAAGGCACAACAAACAGAACTCAAGTAGAGTAGTAGCTCACCGGTTCAAGAACTGTCCAGCATATAGCTGAGTAGGGCGCATCGCGTGCTAGTTGCGCTCCCAGACCAGTCCATAGGAGGTGGTATCCTCGCACTGTTTCCAATTTCCAAAGACCATAGCTCAATATTCACGATAAATGAAAACAAATGCTGCAATTCATTTGAAGTTTCATATGTATGCATTTGTGCAAAAACAATGCGGTCCACAAGAGTTAGAAGTTCAATGCATTATGTTTGCATCTTTTAAATACAATGACAATAACTGTATGTTTTGCCAATTGCATCTAAAAAATAGTCGTGGCACTTACCGTTTTCAGGGCTCTTGATGCTCTGTCTTGATGAAAGCACACCTATCAAGGTCTTCCACATTCCAGGGGGCTTCCCTCCAACATTTGATTCTTTGAAGGCCTATTTTTTTTTTAAAAAAAAAACAAATAAACATTTGATCACTGAATAGGAGGTAGCAACATGTTGCACCCACATAATACAAAGATACACTGATACACAACCAAGTTTTCGCATTATTAGCTGAAGTATGTTGTCAACTTTACGTTGGAATTCTTTCCTTGACTATTAAGAAACAGAGCATGGGGTGTTATTTAATTTGACTGCTAATACACAACCATGCAAGAAAGTCCAAGATGCTGACCTGCATACGTGTTCTTGCTAACTCAATAGGGCAACAAGTTATGCATGCCAATGATCGTGCAATAGAGCCAGAAATAAGAGGAGCATATGGTCTAAGCTTGGGACAATTGCGGTCCGAGTATTCTTCAATCCAATTGCGCAATAAATCGTAACTAGGCAGATATATTCCAACCTGAAGGAGAAAACACAAACGAAAATAACCTGTTACGGCATGCCCACTGAAACACATATGGATATTTCAAAATATGGAATCATACATGTCTGTGATGTTCAATTTACTAGAGTACAAGTCAATTGGGACATGGAGGGAGACAGACAAAATATTCATGAATCATGATCGCTGGAAGTGTGGTTAAATGAAGTTCCAGATGCAATGCATGTGCAGATACAATATGCATCACTGCCTGGTATATTGTGATATATTACATTGATATTACAAGGTAAAAAAAATGATCAGCTGAAAGAATTTACCGTTGGTACAGCCAATGCCAGGCTTGCACCAGTACCTCTCCATAGTCTAAAAATTCCTTCCTGCAGATACTAATTTAATAGGTGATAGATAGAAAAGAGAAGAGCACAATGAAGAGAGATGCTCAACAAGAACTTGCCTGTCTAGTGACTTTAGAAAACACATCCATAGTTCCTCTGTACTGAAAGCATTCAGGACTGCAGGACGAGCATGGGCCTAAACCATTGATTCCACCAGTGCTGCATGATGGATAGCACCTAAAATCTGACCATATCTGAGCAATTTATTTTAGAGAAAAATAATAAATATTTGCACGTAAACAATTCATCTGACAGATGATTTTCTGTAACACGCTCGACAAAATTATTTGAACTATCAGAATCGTTAGGGAAGTGATTGCTCTGTACTGTTCAAAACCTGCAATATTGTTGAATGGATCCAAAGAGATTCTTTATATGATTTCAGCTTACAATTACGTAGTACTATAGTTTCTCCCTATTATTACTTTTTTTAAGAGAAGGCATTGGAAAGTAAAAGGCACTAGAAAGTTTCGCATTGGAAGCATTGGCATCATAAATCATCCATTGATTCGTGATCCAGGCTTACCGGGTTATAAACAACTCCAGCAGCTTGTGCTTGCAACCTCGTCTGCAAGAGGAAAAGAGGACCGAATGAACATCAGTACCCGTACACATTCAAAATCCATTAGCAAAATAGCAGAAGCAGCCTGAAGTGGTCGTGCAATCCAACTATCAAGTCATGAAAAATTTTCAAAAAAAATATAGATACGCTATATAGTCTATCAATGTATCAAATTTCAAGTTCCAATACATATACATCCTATGTTAAGATATATATAAAAAATTCTATCCAATATAAAAAACGAACAAATGATGGAGCTTTCTCTTTTTTATATCTCTTCACACATAATAAATTAGAACTTAAAATTTGATACATTCACATTGATAAAGTATACAATGAAGTACATCTATATTTTTTGGGATTTTTTTTCATAATTTTTGACAGTCTGATTGCAGTGCACTGCGATTGTATGAGAAGCTTGATTGTTCCCGAATATCTCTCCGCGACGAGTAGTAAGTTCCAATCCACTCAATTCAATTCATTGACGAATCATGTGGGCAAAGATGAATAATTTGGCACACAACCGACAAGACCCTCTTCTCTAGAAGCGAAAGAGGTAACGACGGGGTCACCGACGTACCTTGGCGACGTCGAGGGGGTTGACGAGGACGGCGGACACGACGGCCGCGCCTGCCGCCGCCACGGCCCGCTCGGCGAATCCGATGTCGCGCTCCGTCGCAGGCGGCTTCGGCGGCGGCGGCCCCTGGCCTTGCTCCATGGCTGGCCGGCCGCGGTGAGAGCGGAGGCGGGGGGAGGAAGCGCGCTGAAATCGCGGAGAAATTCGGAAGGGCGGGGAAGGAGGCAAGCCAAGAAGATGGTGGAGACGTCGCTCCACTCGACACGTCGCCTCCGGAGACAAAGTGACACGTAACAAGTTCGCGACGACGTGTTTTGCATCTCTGCGTCGGCTTGTACTGCTGTGCTTTGACCTAGAAGAGAATGATGACGTGGCTTTGCTTGGAACTCGGTCCAGGAATATACTTGGCATTAATTGCCCATTGGCGCTGATCGAGCTGAGACAGCAACACTGCACACAGCTTCAGTAAGCTTAATAACTCTGCCATCTGAACGCAAGAGGCACCACAACAAGCCTTGTTCTTTGCTATCATCAGGAGACAACGGTGATGCAAATCTGAGTTGCATCGGTCAAGCAACAGCGCAGCAAAATGTTCGAAAACCTTGGATGGATGGTGCCTTATCGAAATGGCATCATGGACTGTATCATTTGTGTGGACATTGGGTAACGTTTTCAGTTCAACAGATTGGTGATTTCTGGCACAAGTACATCTGGCATGGGTTCAAAAGTACAAATCTAACGCTACATTAACAGGCATAGACTTATCATCAGCCGCGCCCAATCAGATGATACAGTTTCCGAAACATAAGAGAGTTTTCTTTGCAGAATGCTCAGGGCTTCGTATCGCTCTTCAGAGCTTCGGTGGTTGTGGTGGAGCTTGGTTCTGCCAGCGAAAACTTCTTCACCCTCTGCATTTCGACAAAAGGGCAAATAATGTAATGAATTTCACCGGCACTTTTTACGAGCAACAACAGAAGGGAGAGCCAGATTCAAAGCAAAAAAAAAACCTATACTATAAAGGAAATATTTTGGTGGTTGAACCGTTGAATAGAATAGGATTAGTTTGCATATGTAAAATCTCGCAGCAACAAAGTAAACTGGCTGTTTAAATGGACGAAAGACTGCTTATTTTCTATCAAGATATATTAAGCACAAAAATGTTAATCCGCATAACCAACATTATTGGAAATCATGCCATTCCATTCAGAAAAGAAAGTCTGAGGTGGTTATCTGACTGCTCACTATAATACCACCTATAAATGGATTGAACATACCTCCCATCTAACACAAAATGAGACCACAGAATATGTCACATTGTGTGAAGCTTTAAATGGAATTCAGTATGACCAGACAGTAAAGGATGAGATTCGATAGAGAACGAGTGCTTAAAATTCAATTTGAAGGAACCTTCAGTAAAATCAAAATCACGCTGATTTCGAAAGCCAAAACAAAACAGAACCGAAATGTTGGTTCTTCGCTTGTACATTACTGCACAAAAGGATCCTCACGGCAAACAATCTAAGCAAGCAGGGATGGTCCAATGATAAGATCTGTAAGCTTTGTAGATCTAACGCGGAAACTCCAACTCACCCTTGTAAAGATTGCCCTTTTACAAAAGAGGCATGTACATTTATCTAACAGTGGTTTGTTTTTTCTAATCTCAACACAGTCAACATGACGATGACAGGCCCCCTCCATAAGTTTTGGCATAAATGTTGGATCAAGTTTGACAAAAATCAGAGAAGATATTTGATGGCATTATAATCTACTTCTAGTGAAATATCTGGAAAAAGTGGAGTGAAGAATAAGAAGGATTTGCATCCGAGACAAGTCACAATGCTATGCAGAAATGACGGCAATGGTTTCATTTGGTTACTGGCCTAGTCAGCGATGCTCATATAGTCATATGTTTGCCCAAACTCTATCCTAGCAGGTAGCAGGCTAGCAGCAATGCTGAAATATGCTAAAGGAGGATGTACTTCTAACTGCAGGCGTCTTGTCGACTATGTATTTCTCTCTAAAATGCAGAAAACAGCCGCTCAAAACAATTAATTAAAGGAAAGCTGATAAACAGTATAATTGAGGATGATGCTTTGAGGAAAGGAGCTGGGGAGAGAAAGTAAGGAGAGGCAGGTCCGCAGGTGAAGAGCACCTTGCGCACGATGCATTCACGGAGGGCGTCGACGAGGGCGAGGCACCTATCCCGGTCGTAGGGGACCGAGGCGACGCAGTTGAGCAGCGCCAGCGACTCCTGCGCGCAGACCGGCTGCGCCGTCGTCGTCGTCTTCTCCATGCCGATCCAAACAGGAGGATGCTTTGCCTAATCCAGAGAGAGGGGGCGCAGGCCGCTCCCGTGCCGCGAGGCCTTTACAAAGGACCGCGCCGGCGGCGCGGCTTGGGCGAGAAGAAAGAAAACCAGCGGCGGTCGGCGGCCGTTGATGGGATCGCAATCGGAAAGCTCTCTCTCTCGAGAGCCGTTACTCCAAGAAGCTCCTGCTCCGCTCCTCTCGTTACCAAATGCGCCAGAGACGGCCCGGCCCGGCCCATCCTTAGCTGGGCTTTCGCATTGTGGTTTAGACTGATGTGTGTGCGCTTCTGCCTCCGCCGCGGACAAGCCCGCCGGCCTCGTGCACGTCAAGGGCTGGGGGTCTTGGGTCTCGGCGCGCGCGGCGGCGACGAGGTCGCGGCGACCCTGGCGGAGGAGGGCAGCCTGCACGCCATCCGCGCAGCGCTAGAGGACATCGAGGACCACTTCGAGTGCTTGCGTGAGCCCCCCCTGACCTTCCCTCCTCAACTACTGGGCAATCTGTGGGTCTTTGATCGTGCGATCTGAACTTCTGTGCTCGATGCGAGTTGCGAATTGATCACGTGTTGTTTAGGACTTTAGGCCGTAGTGTTAATTAGTTTTTTTATTGGATGCTCGTTTAGTGATTGTTGAGACTTGGAAACCACGGTAGGATTTTGTGCAGCTACCATGTTTAAATGGTCGTTGAAAATGGAACTAGTAGACTAGTAGTCAATTGCAGGGTGCCGAGTTTCCATTTTTTTCTTATGAAATACGGGAATTACCTTGATGAATTGCTAATAGTCAGATCTCAGATCTGCATGTGTTTGCCGTGGAGAAGCTACCTTTTTCAGCTCCTAGCCTTCAATTTCATTCTAGAGAATCAATTTACAGAATCAGCATAGAATTACTTTTCTGAAAAAAAAAAGTGTTTGGCAGAGCTTCTTGTGGGTTTAGCCTGGAAGTTGCTCTAGGAGCTCTGCCGAACAGGTTGTGCGATCACTTTACAGAATCAATTTCATTCTATTTGTATTCAGATCTGATCCAAATCATTTGAAATTACATGTTGTGTGATGCTCTAATTTTTCCTGGAGTACTTGTAATTTTCTAGCCATGGAAGACTGTTTGATACTTGCCTAGCACAATTTTAAATGTTGTCTGATGCTTTAATCAATTACTGGCCTAGCACAATTAGCCTAATCTTTGACAGTTTGACTTAACTATGCTGAATTTATGATGCAGTTATACTATAAAATCCTACATGTTTGCGCCTGTGGAATGTGCACACCCATGGGAATTTTTCTTGATGGTCTACTGCTGACATGCACAGACATCTCTTCTACCACTGCCATCTCAAAGGCCGTGCTGTTATACCAGCGGTAGCTGCAACGATTCATCTAGTTGTGGCAAATTTTGGCACATCCCCAACACTCGAGAGATCAAGAAAGCAAAGGCATGCCAACCTTCAAAATGCATTGAGAATTTTGGACCTTGTACCATCCAAGCATCATCATGACCAAGAGGAAGTTCCGTCACACCACCGCCTTATCAATGGCTGTATGGGTGACATCTCGGCAGTCCAATCAAGACTGCACACTATGCGTAAGGGTAAAGAGAGTTTTGCTAACTCAAGCTCAAATCAAGCACAGCCTAAGCACAGTAACATTGTCTCAAATAATACCTCAGTTTGCCCCTTCATAACTAGACTCACAAAGGAGGACATGTTTATGCAAATTGTGGAGTTACATAGGAGTGGACAAATCAGTTCAGATGCATCCATTTTGGTATCTGCACTGAGTTACTGTGCTGCTGAGAAAATTGTTACCGCAGGTGTACAGTTCCATGCTCAACTAGTGAAAGTAGGATATGTCTCATCTATCTCCACTGGCAACTCGCTGATCAGTTTTTATTCACGATGCAGCCAATTGGAAATCGCTCATCGGGTTTTCCAAAATATGACAGCAAAAAGTACCGTGACATGGACAGCATTAATTTCTGGCTATGCCCAGGATAATCAGGTGGAACCATGTCTCCATTTATTTGCACTGATGAGGCACTCTGTGTGCAAGCCAAATGACGTCACATTCGCAACTATCTTCAGTGTCTGCACTAATCATGCATTTCTTGTACTTGGTAAAAGTGTGCAAGCCCTACAGATGAGAATGGGTTTTGATTCGTATGTGCATGTGTCCAATGCATTGATATCAATGTATGCAAAGTGCGGGAGTATTGGTGAAGCACGAGCTGTATTTGAGAGCATTAGATGCAAAGACCTGGTCTCTTGGAACTCCTTGATCTTTGGATATTCACAGCATGGCCTTGCTGAGCATTGCCTATACTTGCTAAGAGAAATGGAAGGGCATATAACACCGGATGCAATCTCCTTCCTAGGTGTGCTCTCATCATGCCGGCATGCATGCCTTGTGGCAGAGGGCCGATGGTGCTTCAGGGCAATGATTGAACATGGAGTAGTACCAGAGATAGATCACTACTCGTGTATGGTGGATCTTTTTGGCCGTGCAGGGCTGCTTGATGAAGCATGGGATCTGATCCAGACGATGCCCATGCCTCCAAATGGTGTCGTATGGGGCTCCCTGCTAGCTTCCTGTAGGGTGCATGGAAGCACTTGGATCGGCATACAAGCTGCAGAGCACCGTCTAAAGCTGGAACCAAGTTGTGCTGCAACTCATGTTCAGCTAGCGAATTTGTATGGGAGCATTGGGTGCTGGGATGATGTGGCAAGAGTGAGGAAGGTGATGAAGGAGAGAGGGCTGAAAACAAACATCGGGTGCAGTTGGATAGAAGTTGGCAATAAAGTTTATACATTTACAGCAGAAAACAGATCAAAGAACCAGGTAAACAATGTCCTGGTTGTTCTTGATTGCTTGCAGTCACATATGGATCACGAGTATGATATACTACTGATCGAGGGTCTGGATTGGGATTATCCTGAGCATATCTGTTCAAGTTCATTGGAAGAGGCACTCAATAGGAATTGACATCACACCTCAAATACCTGCAACCTAGATGTAACATATGTAAGTTTAACACCTGTGTTTGAGCATTTGAAACGATTAGATTTGCTCAGTTTACTTTTATCTGAGCTACTGCTGATATCCATATTCATTTTGTACTAACTGTATTAACCTAGATTAGGGTGGTTGTAGTTATCTAAAGCAGTGTTTGGTTTAGGAGCGAGATGGATTTGAGCGGCGGAGTGACTATTTTCCTAATATGCTGAATCTCGACGACTCTATAAAAGGAGAATGTTCCTCTCTCTACGTTTTCCGAAAAATATCATATGAGGCCTTTTCCCCTGACCGGGAGCATCAACATGACTGCAGAGATTGTGCCGATGTTCTAATGGACTTTTTTTATGTATGTATCTTTTCAAATGCACCGCTCCGATCGGTCGTTGGTCCATACATAAATCAGCAAAACCTACCAACGCAGATTATAAATAATATTGATTGCATGATCCAGTCTAATACTACTGTCCTCGAGACAGCTACGGAGGAACCGAGGAAGTGATCCATCCATGGAATTATCGGATCCATTCAATTTCAAAGGCGGCGACTCCGTCGTCCTCCCTTCGTCTTCAATCACAAATTAAGCAGCAAAGACCATACTACTCCAGTTCTTGGAGTGCTTCTTCACTTGGCTAATGATATGCCACGTCCCGTACCAGCGGGCGTCCCATGGGGCACGGGTTCTGACTCGCACAGATTTTAACGTAAAACGTAAACAAAAACAGCGTAAATGATTACGAATTTTAGCGTAAATCGTAGATCTGTTTTAAAACTGCGAATGCGGCCCGAAAATTACGGCGTAAAAATCTCGCGCGTCCCATCGTGATCGGGTTCTGACTCAGAAAGATTTTAGCGTAAAACATGAACCAAAACAGCGTAAATGAGTACGAAATTTAGCGTAAATCGTATATCTGTTTCGAAACTGTAAATGGGTCCCGAAAATTACGGCGTAATAATCGCGTGCGTCCGATCGTGCTTGGGTTTTGGCTCAAATAGATTTTAGCGTAAAACGTGAGCTAAAACAGTGTAAATGAGTACACAATTTAGCGTAAATCGTATACCTGTTTCGTAACAGCAAATGAGGCCTGAATTACGGCGTGAAAATCGTGTGCTGCCGATTGAGCGCGTGTTCTGGCTCGAATGGATTTCAGCGTAAAACGTGAACCAAAACATTGTAAATTAGTACAAATTTTACCATAAATCGTATATCTGTTTCGTAATGGTGAATGGAGCCCAAATTTACGGCTCCAAAATCGCGCGCCACCGGTCGTGTGCAGGTTCTGGCTCGGACGGATTTAAGCGTAAATCGTGAACCAAAACAACGTAAATGAGTATGAATTTTAGCGTAAATCGTCCATCTGTCTCATAATAACGAATGTAGACCGAATGTATCTCTCAGCACATGAGATTGTCATAAAATGCATTAAGAAATTTCGTAAATTGGTGTAAGATACAACAAGAAGTGATCTGAGGTAATTGTAGCGTAAAATGCAAGCTAACCATCTACAGTAGAACTGTTTCAGATTTTACAATAAGATATAAGAGATCATTATTCCTGTACTCAGCTATGATAATGTCGTGTTTACATTTTAGCTGTTGGTACATACACACAAAACTCGGTTTCACCATAACACCACTGTTAGCAAAAAAAACTGAGTTCAAAAGGCTCTTCCAGCTTTCCTAATGTGGAGAAAACCACTGAGGTCCATATCTGCAAACATAACATGAACTGTTAATATGATCTTTCCTTGTTAATATGTCTTTTCAAGATTGTTATGACTAACATAACCTAAAGTCTAAACTGAATGCAAACTTGAGTTAGAAGATCAGATTACCTATAGCACAGATGTCATGTGATTCTGACTGGGATCATATCTGGCTGGGTCTCTGCCCATCTCCAACCTCGAGAGCCCACCAAACCCAAAGCCCAGGCCTCTCCGTCCCCAATCCCCCATCCGGCTTGCCCACCGTGTCGTCGCAGTGCCCCTACTGCCGCGCGTCGGGGCCGGCGCGGTGCACGACGACGCAGCCGCCGCTCTCGCGCGCCGTCTCCGAGTGCTCCGCCTGCGCCCGAATCGTCCTCGAGCGCCACCTCCACACGCACCCCTTCTTCCCCCTCCTCCCCTCACTCCATCCGCTCCCCCTTGTCACCCCCGACCTCGCCACAGCCATCGATCCCGCCCCATCTCCTTCCCCCGGCGACGAAGATGACGAGGACCCCTTTCTCCCCGCGGGCTTCGTCTCCGCCTTCTCGGCTTTCTCCCTCGAGCGCCACCCCGTCCTCGCCCGCTCCGCCTCCACCTTCTCCGGACACCTCGCCGAGCTCGAGCGCGCGCTCGCCGTCGACTCCGCCGCCACGGCCTCCAACCCGGACCCCGCCGGCCCCATGGTCTCCGTCGACAGCCTCCGCGCCTACCTCTAGATCTGGGCAGCCGGTGGAGAGGGTGAGTCTGCGAATCACCGAGACTGGAGAGGGCGAGGGGCGAACAGATCTGGGCTAGGAGGCGGTGCGCCGGAGGGATCACGTGCAACAGGTGGGGACGCTTGTCCGCCGCGGGCGAGGGTTTGTGCGGGAAAGGGGGTAAGGTGAGGGGAGGGAATAAAATGAGGTAAACGAAGGGAAGGCACCTCTGGAACGATGACAGGGAGGCGATCGCCATGGATCTCGTATGCTTGTCCGCCGTGCTCGCTCGTGTCGCGCAACCGCCGCCACTGAAACCCTAGTCTCAGCCATCACGCGGAAGGCCAGGTAGAGCGGTTGGTTTTATACCATGGTACATGAGCGTAAACTCGTAAACTTGTGTATAACTAAGCGTAAACATTATAGTGGGTGGACCGGATGGTCGCCTGGTCAACCGAGCGGGTGGTCGGGGCTTCCTGTAGTTAAAAAGAGCCCAGGGCTCTAATACTACATCTATATATATATATATATATATATAATATATATATATATATAGTTTATATATTAGGAGCCCTGGGCTTCCAATAACTAGAGAAAAGCCCAGGTCGGACGGTGCAAACCGGTCGAGCCGGACCACATCCGGACGTCTATAAAGAGGATCCGGAGTGCTAGGGTTCAGTTTTTTACGCTCCACCCCGATTCATTAGCGACGCCGCGTGCGACGACGGCGGCTGCCCCAGAGCGTGCGCGGCGGTGGACCCCCAGCCGGTGGGCGCAACTCCATGACCTCGACGCGCGGTGGCGGAGATTCCTCGATCCGGAAGTAGTGGCGGCGGTTCCCAGGTCAGTGGCGGCGCTCCCCGATCCAGAGGGCGAGCAACAGCGGGGCCCTTGTGCGGGCAAGCGGCGGCGTCCCCGAGGTCCCGAGGAGGCGGCACTTCCAAGGCCGGCGAGCAAGCGACGCCCGTCGACGTGCGAAGTAGCGACGACGATGCATGAGGCACGATCTTCGAGCGAGCGGCGTCACGGAAGGACCGAGATGCGCGCAGCGATGATCGCGCGTGACATCCTCCGATCCGGCGCAGTTTTCTTTTCGATTATTGTGTTTTATGCCTACCACATGTATTATTTACGCTAAAAAACTGTACGATTTTATGCTTGAACACAGAGTTCGTATATCAGTTTACTGCATGCACATTGGAAAGGCAATTCCTTAATTTATGCTGTTCGTAATTTGCGCGCATGCAATGTAAACTCCCACGATTTTGCCATAATTTTTGGATCTGTATAAAAATAGAAACCGCATGCATGCGGCTGGCATATTTTTTCGGATCTGTCATAAAAATAGGGTCGTAATAACAACCTACTAAAGCTATCAACCTTTAATTGACTCGGTATTTACGCTTATAATTGAGAGATTTTATGCTCAAAGTTTAAGGTTTTTACGCTCCACCCGGAGATGCGTCCACCAGTGAACAACATGCCAGTTTTTTTACGCAGTGTAAGAAATTGCATAAATACCTACACCGGTGTAGTATAATTTGTTTCAGTATACATCATAAACTAGTACTAATGCGTTTAGCTGCATGGCTGTTGAAGGGATCCTATATTTATGAATGAAATAAAACATTTAATGCGATTTTTTGTTTCTATGCATGCAATTCATTTCCTTTTATTGCATATTCTTTCCATCATAAATTCGTTGTCCATGCAGCTGGTAGCAGATTTTTACGCAGTATACCGAATTGCATAATTATCTACATAGTGTAGCATATTTAGTATCAGTATATATCATAAAATGGTCATTACGAGTTTTAGTTGCATGTCTGTTGCAGCGATCCTAAATTTATGGAGGAAATAAAGCCTTTAAAATAGAAACTGTCACACATATCTTTCCTAAATTTACGCGCATGTCAGGGAAAGTGTTTGACTCATGCATGCATTTTGCCATAATTTTTGGATCTGTTATAAAAATAGAAACTGCATGCATGCGGCTGCCATATTTTTTGAATCTGCCATAAAAATAGGATCGTAATAACAACCTACCAGAGCTATCAACCTCTCACATTGGCCAGATATTTACGCTTATAACTGAGAGATTTTATGCTTAAAACTTAAGGTTTTTATGCTCCAACCTGTAGATGCATCCACCAGTGAACAACATGCTAGATTTTTTTACGCAGTGTACCGAATTGCATAAATACCTATATCGTGTAGTATAATTAGTATAAGTATAAATCATAAACTAGTCTAATGTGTTTAGCTGCATGGCTGTTGGAGAGATCCTATATTTATGAAGGAAATAAAACATTAAATACGATTTTTTGTTTCTATGCGTGCAATTCATTTCCTTTCATTGCACATTCTTTTTATCATAAATTCGTGCGCATGCAGCTGGTAGCAGATTTTTATGCAGTATACCGAAGTGCATAATTATCTATACAGTGTAGCATATTTAGTATCAGTATATGTCATAAAATGGTCCTTACGAGTTTAGCTGCATGACTGTTACAGCGATCCTAAATTTATGGAGTAAATAAAGCATTTAAAAACAGAAACCGTCACACATATCTTTCCTAAATTTACGCGCATGCAAGGGAACGTGCTTAACTCATGCATGCATTCTTTTTTACGCGCATGAGGCGGATGGCGCACCCAACAGCCTGATTGAGTCAGCGCGTTGGGCTGAACCACATTGCAGGGTGGTCGGCTTGGGCTTCCTTTTAACTATTGGAAGCCCAGAGCTCCCGTTTATACCTACCCTATATATATATATATATATATATATATATATATATATATATATATATATATATATATATATATATATGCATGACTTTCTTCACTAGCTAGTATTGACTGTAAAAAGAAGAAGATTCCAGTCAACCAAGTTGACATTGATAGGTGTGCATCAACCAATAACGAGTAAGTACTTGCTAGCATTATTAATGGATGGATGGATGTATATATGCCGCGCTCAAGCTAGTCTATGCGGAGAAGTGGTCACAGCTTCTTTAATTTGATTTGGTTGTGGCCTCTTTAGCTTGTGAACGATCACGATCACGATCACTGGCTAATTGCTATTATTATATTAATTAGAATCCTAGGTGCACGCACGCCAAATTCCATGGGAAACCAATATCCTAGCTAACCATAATTTGGTATTTCCTCACTTCTTTTTGGTTGTTGTTGTTCACACGCGCGCAACATGTAGTTTTGCCATTATTTAGCTATACCAAAAAAAAAGCGAACTGTTTCATATATGTGAGTTGTGCTTTTATTGTACTAACCTGGTTTTGTACGTGCAGGATTATTGTCGCCTGGAAATGTAGACATCTGAAATATGTATAGCAGCTGAGCTCCCATATTTTTGGAACCACACCTGATATTTAAAGCTCTGCCAATTATATTCTTTGGAAACTACATGCACGTTTTTTTTCTTCTATAAACTAAGATTCTATCATTTTTTTCAAGTGCAATTCTTAGGCCCTGTTTCAAACCTCTAAAACTAACAGTAGTAGCTAAAAAATTAGTTGAGAGTCTTAAAACACGCCACCTAATAGGTCAACTAATATTTAGCTATAGCTCTCAATAACTATTAGTTGTTAACTGCGTCAATCCAGCTAATAAATTATTAATTGGTTAACAATTAGCCTCTAAAGGTTTTGGAACAAGATCTTAGCCGTTAGAATTAGTGGTAGAGATTCCAAACACCTATAGATGGCCATATGGCACTAACACGGTGGACCGGCCCGGGCACGGCACTAAAAAGCACGGCCCAGGCACGGCACGGCCCGTTCCATATAGTGCTAGTGTCGGGCCCAGCCCGTACACAATGCCGTGCCTGGGTCACCAACTCGGCCCGTAGTGTCGGCCCAGGCCCGACACGGTTAAATGGGCTGGCACAGCTATGGCACGGCCCAGGCGCCAACGCGCGTGGCCCAGCCCAGCCATCCGTCTGTGGCTCTGCGCGTGTAAATCGAGCGGCGAGCGCGGCCCGCGCTAGTGCGTCAAACCCTAAGTCGCTCACTCACTGTAAGGCCTAAAATGTGTATAAGAAAAAAATATAATAATAATAAAATAAGAATATGAGGTAATAAAATAGTAAACTCAGGTATCTCAAATTATATTTGAGTGTGGAAATTTGAGAACTCAATTTTGGAAACCAAGAAATATTTTAGAAAAGAATTAATAGAATATACTCCTATTCAACTAAATAATTATGCATGTCATCAAATGATGCACCATAAGCCTTTATTTACATGAATAATAAATTTGGAAGTAACTTTTACTCCCTATTTCACAAGCAAAATACTATTTTTCTACAAAGAAAGAAAACAATATGAGTGGGTTCATATTTCAAACATCTACCAGGCAAATAAATTAATTAAAATAAATGTAAATTTATTACATCATAATTGATTTTTTAGTATGTATTAAAATTTGAATTCCTAAATTTTATCTTGGATTTGGATTTTAAATTTGCAAATCAAAAGAGAATGGGAATTGGGAGTTAACCAAAGGCATAACTCTAGAATTTGAGGAAATGAGGGAAGAAAGAATGATTATACAATACAAATTAATATTATTAGATAACTTCATCACATGATGGTATGACCAAATTGCGTAGTTAAATGTGAGATTAAATTTGCACTTAAGTGTGAATTCTAAATCTGGATTCAAAATAATTAAGAATAAAGGAAAACAGAAAATAAAAATCAAAGAAAAAGAGGAAAGCTTACCTGGGCCCATACCGCACCAATTCGGCCCACCAGGGGATTCCCTCCGCGTCGCCCATCTTCTACTTCCACCGCGCACACGCCTCCACTGAACAAACCCTAGCCGCCACACGTCGCGCACGCGCGGTGATACTGGCGATGGGGGCCCACACCGACGCCGCGCTCTGGTGCATGCGGCACAGACGACTTGGCTAGGCATGCGCGTGACTCAGGCAAGTGGCCACGCGTACCTGTGCATCTTCTTCTCTACGCGAATGGCGCTGGTGAGCTCGTGCCCGATTCACGGAAATTGCGGACTCCTAGCGCAACAACCTCTGCACTTCATACCCAGGCGTCAACTACTCTACCGCCATGCAGCTGGGTCTTCCTTCCCCCATGCGGCTCGCTCGCGCGGACCCAGCCGCCGGGAATCGTGGATTCAACCGTACGCTCGCTGGGGGCGGTTGAGCTCGACCGGGATTTTCGCTTGGACTCCGCGGACCCGCCTCGCACCGCCATGCTTTAAAGCCTCGTCCCCATCGTCCGAAGCACCAGACCATCTCCCTCGGCCGCCTAACCCCAAACTGTGTCGCGCCAAATGCCCCTGTAACACCGCCGCCACGCGCCATGGAGTGTGGAGGGAGTGCGGCCGCAATCGCTCCTTGTCGGCGTAGCCAATTGGGACACGCCACTTGCCATGCGACCCTCTAGTAGGCTAGGGAGCATCGCCACACACTAGAGAATCTCGCCGTGGACCAAATCCTGTGGGAAATCGGCTGAACCAGCGGCAATTTCTCACCGGCGCTCCGTTTCCGCCGCGGAACCCTGCATCACCGTGACAAGTCGCTCTCCGCGCCGAGACGACAGGTAAGACCCCTCCAGCGTACTCGCCATCAATTCCTTATCGCTGTAGATCGTCTCGGATTGGGGGATTAGTTCCCGATGCGGCAGATTGAGTTCCTTCCGATGGGTCTCCACCGTCGGACCTGTGGGCGCCGCCGTCCCTGGCCTTCGGGAGGTTGAGGGTAGTGCGGTGGCCGTTGGATTAGAATGAACAGCCTGGATTAGAAAGCGGCTTACCCCTTCGGCTAAGTGAGCACTGACCATAGATATGCGATCCAATGAATACGATTTGATCTCAGTTATTTAAGATCCGTGCCGTCGATCGGACCGCGGATGAACCAGATGGGACCTGGGCATGGGATGCTACCGTCCATGGATCTCGGATCGTGGGGCTATGGCTGCATACCGTTTGGCTGGAACCTAGATTTAATCTAGGCCGTCCGAATCAGATCGGATGGCTAGGATTCAAGGACACCCCTTCGTCGTACTTCTTTTGCAAATAATCCCCTGAGTTACTACTGAATCAACCCGCGTTCCAGTAGGGTTGCAGTCTGAGTCCTGTAGAAAATTATAGATGAGCCCTTGTCTTTTCCAGAATTTGATGCTCAACCCAGAGATTGATAAAATTCAGTAAAAGTGATTAGAAAATGATTTTTAATGTGAAATAAATGCTAGAATGTGTTTAAATCATAGAAAATTCATATAATGTCCAAATCAGTTCATTCCCAATTTCTATAATTATATAATTTTATTGTTTATCACATAGTACCTCTGTTTTTTACATTAAGTCACATTAAAATTTATATTCTAATTAATCCTGTATCAAATACATAAAACCTTCAGAAATTCATAACCCTTTCATTTTAAATCCGAATTGACCCGTTCAAGTTGCATTAGTCTCGTATAACTATTTACTATGCAATAACGATATTTATTGTGTCATGTCTCATTCTTTTAGAAATAGATCTTTATTTAACTTATGTTGGTTAGTCTTGTTAATCTACTTATCATTATAATCTACTAGAATATAATCTAAGGTCAATTCATAACTTAGATTAGAGTTGAAATAATTATTTATAGAATAACCTCCCATATGATTTATATTAACCAATTTATGATATAGTTTAATATTTCAATCACATGAATCCTTTATAAAATCATAACCCCTTAACCATGACTCAGATCTTACTAGTTCTCGATCCCACGATCTCGTAGCAACGCGTAGATCATTATTATGCAGTATGTTCTTATGTTTGGTGTGATGTTAATTTTGTCTATACCATGTCTGTTTGTATTGCTACGACTAGCAGTGCGGTCATGAGGATCTGAAGATCACCCTTGGTAACTGGAATCTCAAGTGCCAGGCAAGTTGTGCCCTTGATCCACTTTTGTTACCCAATAATATTCTCTATTATCACTATTCATGCATAGGTTTAATTTTGATGGGACCCAATAGGTCACCTAGACTGTTTATCCTTTTACCTTGTTTACCCCTGAATCATTGGGTAGTTATGCTATTGCTTTACACGGTTTCTGGGTTAATATTTCATTTATATCATGTTCCATTATTCTGTTATGTTATTTATGTTCATGATAAGATCATTATGTTAATTGGAACATGGAGCGAACCACCTAGGAAAACAGTGCTACCACAAGGGTTTAATGGGATGCCCTTGGCTGATTAACTAGGAAAGTTAGTGGATGACTACCTTACCCGAAAGGGGCAAGGGTAGTAGGGGAGTGGTTAGTGTAGGGAGGTCCTTGGGTTGATTTTGCTACGATGGCGGTCAGGCGAGGGATTCCTGCACTGGAGCTTCCTATAAACTGTAGCGGGTTTTCTGAAGCTAGTGGAACTTTGTAAAGGCCTCGTAGTGTTACCCTGCCTCGCTTTCTTGGTAGAGGTGTATGGGATTCATGACCCTTGGCAGATGGGTAACACGGCTTGTGGGTAAAGATGCGCAACCTCTGCAGAGTGTAAAACTGGTATACTAGCCGTGCTCACAGTCATGAGCGGCTCGGACCCTCACATGATTAAATATGGAACTTAAATTCAATTTGTCATATGCATTGCATGGGATTATTTATTAATTTTGTTCTATTAATTTTATTAAGGTTTGGTATTTACTTACGCTTAGTAACTGCTAATAAAATTGTCGGTGTTTCGAAACCCGGGGGGTCCCTGGATCGACGAGTGAATTGTCACCGCGTGCCCCAGCCCAGATGGGTCGGTGCGAGGCGGAACGCGAAGGGGGGAGAGAGCAGCCGGAGGGAGACAGGCGTGGGAGGTGGAACCCACGACCTTCGTGTTAGCCCCGCGCCCAGGTCGAGTACGCTTGCAGTAGGGGGTTACAAGCGTCCACGCGGGAGGGAGCGAGCGGCCTTGCCGCGAGCGCCGTCCCGTCCTTCCCCGCGCGGTCAACCCTCTGTAAGAGGGCCCTGTTCCTCCCTTTTATAGGCGTAAGGAGAGGATCCAGGTGTACAATGGGGAGTGTAGCAATGTGCTAACGTGTCTAGCAGGGGAGAGCTAGCGCCCTAAGTACATGCCATCGTGGCAGCCGGAGAGGTCTTGGCACCCAGTTCGCGTGGTGTCGTGGCCATCGGAGGAGCGCTGGAGCCTGGCGGAAGGACAGCTGTCGGGGCTGTCGAGTCCTTGCTGACGTCCTCTTGCTTTCGTAAGGGGGCTGAGAGCCGCCGTCGTCACAGGGCATGCGGGGCGCCATCATTACTCGTATAGTAGAGCGAGCCAGATGGGACGCCGGTCTTGTTCCCCGTAGCCTGAGTCAGCTCGGGGTAGGGTAATGATGGTGCTCCCTATTGACGTGGTCGGTCCGTGCCCTAGGTTGGGTGAGGTGGAGGCTCCTCGAGGTCGAGGTTGAGTCTGTCTTTAGAGGTCTAGGTTGAGTCCGAGCCCCCGGGTCGGGCGAGGCGGAGACCGTCGGCTGAGGCCAGGGTTGAGTCTGGGCCCTGGGGTCGGGCGAAGCGGGAGTTCATCATCCTTCGGGGCTGAGCCTGAGTCCGAGCCCTGGGGTCGGGCGAAGCGGAGTTCGTCGTCTTCCGGGGTTGAACCCGAGTCCGAGCCCTGGGGTCGAGCGGAGCGGAGTTCGCCGTCTTCCGGGGCTGAGCCCAAGTCCGAGCCCTGGGGTCGGGCGGAGCGGAGTTCGTCGTCTTCTGGGGCTGAGCCCGAGTCCGAGCCCTGGGGTCAGACGGAGCGGAGTTCGTCGTCTTCCGAGGCTGAGCCCGAGTCCGAGCCCTGGGGTCGGGCGAAGCGGAGTTTCCTATGACGCCTGAGACCGGACTTGGCTGCTGTCAGCCTCACTCTGTCGAGTGGCTCAGCAGTCGGAGCGGCGCAGGCGGCGCTATCCTCTTGTCAGATCGGTCAGTGGAGCGGCGAAGTGACTACGATCACTTCAACTCTGTCGACTGGAGGGCGTGCGTCAGGATAAAGGTGTCAGGCCACCTTTGCATTAAATGCCCCTGCGATTTGGTCGGTTGGTGTGGCGATTCGGCCAAGGTTGCTTCTTGGTGAAGACTGGGCCTCGGTGAGCCGATGGTGTGTCCGTTGCTGGAGGGGTCCTCGGGCGAGACGTAGATTCTCCGGGATCGGCTGCCCTTGCCCGAGGTTGGGCTCGGGCGAGGCGCGATCGTGTCCCTCGAATGGACCGATCCTTGACTTAATCGCACCCATCAGGCCTTTGCAGCTTTGTGCTGATGGGGGTTACCAGCTGAAATTTAGGAGTCTTGAGGGTACCCCTAATTATGGTCCCCGACAGTAGCCCCCGAGCCTCGAAGGGAGTGTTAATACTCGCTTGGAGGCTTTTGCCACACTTTTTGCAAGGGGACCAGCCTTTTTTGGTTGCATTTTGTTACGGTGGGTCCGCGCGAGCGCACCCGCCGGGTGTAGCCCCCAAGGCCTCGGAGGAGTAGTTTGACTTCTTCGAGGTCTTAGTGCGTTTTGCAACACTTCGGCTGGTCTAGTTGTTCCCTCATGTGAGCTGGCCGTAGCCCGGGTGCACGGCCGGGTCCCAAGTTCTCGGGCTGGTATGTTGACGCTGTCAACGGTGTGGCTGGAGCCGGGTTTGCGAGAGCAGCCCCCGAGCCTCTGTACAGGGTGAGAGGACGGTCAAGGACAGACTCGACTTTTTCACATACGCCCTGCGTCGCCTTCCCTCAAGGAGGAGGGGGGAAAGCGCCATGTTGCCCTCGGAGGGCGCCGAATATGGTGTCTCCGGTGAGCTGCTAGCGGGTAATCCGAGTGGACGCCCGTGCCCCATTTGTTAGGGGTCGGCTAGAGGCCCGGAGGCACGCTCCAAAAGTACCTGCGGGTGATCTGCCGGACCCGGTCCCCTTTGACGGGGTCCGAGGGCTCGATGCCTCTCTCTGATGGGATTCCGTTACAAGATCGCTCTCGCTGGTCTCGGAAATGTCCTAGGGTACCTCGGGAGCGTAGCCCGAGCCTTGGTTATGTATCGAACTTACCCAGGGTCATCCCTCGCTCTGTGTCTGAGGCGACTGTGAACCCTTCGAGGGCCAGCCTACGAACCCCTGATCAGTAGTGGGCGCGGAGCCCGAGTGGCCTAAGGCGGCCGTTGAACCCTTCCGAGGGGCCGGCCATCGAACCCTGACCAATAGTGGGCGCAGAACCCAAGCGCTCTGAGGCGGCCGTTGAACCCCTCCGAGGGGCCAGCCTTCGAACCTCTGACCAGTAGGGAGGCTCGGGGCCTGTTTCCTTCACGGAGAAGGATCCTTTTCGGGGTATCCCTCTTTCCCGGTCCCTGTTGTAAGAGAGAGAAAGAGGAAAAGGAAAAGGATGCGAAATCGAATGACGTGGCGTACCTTTTTTGACGCGGTCATTATGGCGAAGGCGAAGCGTCGCTTGCTTCTCTTCTCCCGCCTGAGGCGCCGCCTATCCCACCGCGGAGTTAATGCGACAGGGCGAGTGGTTCGCAAGGCGACTGTTGCGCGTGCGCGAGCCGTTCGAGGAACGGATCACGGGCGCGCCGTCTTCACGCCGTGAGAGAGGGTTCTCTCGCTGCCCCTAGATGGGACGTAAGCTTGGCTGACGACGTGACCGCTGCTCCTGCGCGCCTGCCACCGCCATTACTGCCGGCCCATTTTTGACCGTATTGACCGTCGCGCCTGGCTGGCACTGCTGGGTCACACGCAGGGTTGCCTCGAGTCGCGGTACTGGTTCCGCAGTCGAGGAGGCACGGTAGTGGTGCGGGTGGCGGTGTAGTTGCTCGCGCGTAGCAACCGGCATGCCGGTTGCATGACGCGTGGGCCTGGGCCTCCGTGCTGGGCGCGTTGGAGTCGAAGGGGCGCACCCACTTGGCACGGTTGCATGCCGACTGCACGGCTGTCCACCCATTCACCCGTTGGTCTGGGCGAAAGTGGAGGAATGCTTGTAACCGCTGGGTAGTTGCATGCCCTGCACGCGGCGATTTGGCTCCTTCTGCCCTGGACCGGCTTGCATGACGCGTGGGGCCCAGCCCCCGTGCCGTAGGGGGAGGACCTTGGAGCGTGTTGGAGAAGATTCAGCCCGCAACGGCTGAGGACGCAAGTGGGGAGAGTTGCCTTTAAAAGGAGGGCGACCCCCTTGGAGGGCAACCATGTCTTCGCGCTCCCCACATGCATCGTGTCTTTCCACCTTCCGAGCCCTCGGATGGGGGACGCCCGCAATCCTTCCGTCTTGTCGTCGGAGGAACGCAACTTCGTGGAAGTTGGTACATTTCAGCCATCGTTCGGCTTCAAGGATTTTCATCATGCAGCCCGGCTGCATCCCCTCGCTGGTGGTCACCCAAGACGGTGACCTCCAGCTGGATGGCGGGGAGAAGCGAACCGGGCTGCAGCCTCTGCCCCTCCCTCAGCTTCAAGGATGTTCATCATCAGTGCTGGGAGGGGAGTGTGCTGAGTCGGGGTTGGTCCCTGCGCGGGCGGCGGCTCGCTCCTTCCCTCAGTGATGGGGGGGGGCGTTCGCCGTTCGTGGCGTTGGCAGCTGCCGCGTGCCTGGCTCTCTGAGCTGAGTGGCTTCGGAGCCACTCCCAGCGCCGCCTTCCACCACGGCAGCCGGAAGAGGTTTCTGCCGACGAGCTAGCCGGTGCCGCCCACGGACTGACCTCCAACTCTATGGCCTTCTGCCCGTCCTTGCCTTTCGAGTTGGGGGCATGGGCGAGGGCCTCATGGCAGCAGCATCCGCCCTGAGGTCATCGTTGCTACTGTTCGGCCCTCCGGAGCAGAAGTCGTCGTCGTCGCCGCTGCTGGGGCGGGCGATGACGAGCCGTTCGTCGGTCTTCTTTTGCTCCGCAGGCCCCCCAATCGTGTGGGGTTGTTCGTGCCTGCGGAGGTGGAACCGGAGTTCCGTTTGTAATGGCACTTTGAGTGCCGGTGTCTTGTTCATTGCGGCTGTCGGGGCCTGAACATGTATATATTTTTGGCACGGAGCCGTGTTTTTTCTTCATTTCGAGCACTAAGACTCGCCTGTTGGTTATCTGAACCACTTCACCAAGCGTGAGTCGCCTCGTGCGAAGGTGACGAGTGAGGTATCCGTATCCCGGAGGCGTAGGAGTCCCTCGGCTCGGTCGGCCTTGCTGCCCGAGGCTTCTCTTGCTTAGTTAAAGGAACTCCTCGACCGCCCTTCGATGAGCCGAAGCCGGAGGTAGCAGTGTTAGCATGGGCAGAGGCAGAGTTGGCTCGAAAAGAAGACTTGGTCGGCCGAAGCCTGGCCGGGCCGTCCACTGGCGGAACTGACGCCGGAGTCGAGCTGCTGAGGCCACAAGCCGGGCTGATGTCTTCAGGGGACAGCTGGCCGAGGCCTCGGGGTGGCCGGCCGAGCCGTCTGCTCGAGCCGGATTCCTGGAGAAGACCCTGGCGGCGATGGCCCGGGTGTGGTGCTGATGTCGTCCTTCAGAGTGGAGATCCTCCAACCGCGTCGCCGTCCGAGGCTAGGTCAGACCCCGCCGAAGGTGTAGTTGACGCCGAGGGTGCTGCCACCCCCTTCAACTGTCGACGTCCGAGCTTGCAGGATCGGGTTGTCTTGTAGCGTGTGTATGTTTTCTGCGGCCGCCGAGGCCCAAACACACTGTCATCGTGTTGTAAAGTTGTGTCCCTTTTCCTCTTGTTTCGAGTATCTAGACTTATTTGTCGGTAACAGAACTGTTTGTGCGGGCGAGAGTTGCTTTTCACGGAAGGTGATGAGTGAGGTATCTGTATCCCGGAGGCGTAGGAGTCCCTCGGCTCGGTCGGCCTTGCCGCTTACGTGCACTCTTACTCGTCCATAGGGTTCTGTCACCGACGCAGTCGAGAAGGCCCGAAAAATCGTTCCGGCAGAGGAGCTTTCGAGAGTGAAGACTTGTTCGTTCCGCGGAATCACTTATCCGAGCGCGAGTTACTTATCGCAGAAGGTGATGAGTGAGGTATCCGTATCCCGGAGGCGTAGGAGTCCCTCGGCTCGGTCAGCCTTGGCTGCTTACGTGTACTCCGTCGTTTTCAGGATCCACTTTCGAAGTAGTCAAAAAAGCACGAAAGGCAACCTGGTAGAAAAGATTTTTTTTCTTTTTTCGAGGAAAATTTCGACGCAGAGGAGGTTCCCCCCTTCTAGCCCCCGAGGGAGGGTCGGGCTTTGTTGAGGCAAGGCTGACCCTTCCTTGACGACCAGACTTTGTGTGTGAACGGGGTGTACGAATAACTTGGAAGCATCTTTGAAAGGGAAATGTGCCCTTGGGCCATTTCTAAGTATTTTGGTGATTGAGTGCCAACACAAGTGCTTAAATGTGAATTTATGTCCGTGGATGAACAAAGTGCAAATCATGAAGTAAAGGTATGTTTCTAAGCCTTAGTACATTGGTTTTGTGTACTAATATACTTGTCTAAGTGTTAGAAACAGAAAGAAGAAGAAAAGAAGAAAGGTGCAAAAGACTTGGCTGTGTACAGCCAAGACTCAGCTCGGTCTGGCACATCGGACTGTCCGGTGGTGCACCAGACAGTGTCCGGTGCGCCAGGCTGACTCGGCGTGAAGAGGCCGCTCTCGGGAATTCGCCGACGGCGTACGGCTAAAATTCACCGGACTGTCCGGTGTGCACCGGACTGTCCGGTGAGCCAACGGTCGGCTGGACCAACGGTCGGCCGCACGATCTGCGCGAGACACGTGGCCGAGCCAACGGTCGGAAGGGGGCACCGGACTGTCCGGTGTGCACCGGACATGTCCGGTGCGCCAACGGCTCCCAGATCTGCAACGGTCGGCAACGGTCGGCAGCGCTGTTTAAGGAAAGAATCGGGCACCGGACTGTCCGGTGCACCCGACGACAGAAGGCAAGGATGACCTTCCAGATTTGCTCTCAACGGCTCCTAGCTGCCTTGGGGCTATAAAAGGGACCCCTAGGCATGGAGGAGATATCCAAGCAACCTTAGAGCATTCTTGATCATCCACACTCAGTCTTTGCGCATTCGTTTGTCATTCTCAGTGATTCGAGCTCCGTTCTAGTGAGAACTTTGAGATAGTCTTTTGAGCTCGATTCTTGGCCGTGTGTGTGCGCATTTTGCTGTGGATTTGTGTGTGTTGCTTTCATCCATTACTCCGTATTTCTTGTAAATCTCAAGTGTAAGGGCGAGGCTCCAAGTTGTGGAGATTCCTCGCAAACGGGATATTGAAAGGCAAAGCAAAACACCGTGGTATTCAAGTTGGTCTTTGGACCGCTTGAGAGGGGTTGATTGCAACCCTCGTCCGTTGGGACGCCACAACGTGGAGTAGGCAAGCGTTGGTCTTGGCCGAACCACGGGATAAACCAATGTGTCATCTCTGTGTTTGATCTCTTGTGGTATTGTGTTTTGTTGAGACTCCTCTCTAGCCACTTGGCGATTATTGTGCTAACACTTAACAAGTTTTTTGTGGCTATAAGTTTAAGTTTCACAGGATCACCTATTCACCCCCCCTCTAGGTGCTCTCAATTGGTATCAGAGCCGTTCTCTTCAAGAGGGACTAATCGCCCGAAGAGATGGATCCTAAGGGAAAGGGGATGGTGGTCAACAACGAAAAGGAGTCTTTCGTCAACGAGCCAAAGGATGACAAGCCCACTGACTCCGACCAGGCTACAAGCGGAAGGAAGGGAAGAAGAAGAAGACAAAGCGCATCAAGGAGATCATATACTACGACGATAGTGATGAGTCTACTTCTTCCCAAAAGGACGACGACAACGACTACAAAAAGACGGTCAATTCGAACTTTTCATTTGATTATTCTCGTATTCAACATAGTTCGAATTCGCATTTGCTTTCCATTCCTCTTGGCAAACCTCCACACTTCGATGGGGAGACTACGGATTTTGGAGTCACAAAATGCGTAGTCACTTATTCTCTCTCCATCCAAGCATTTGGGAGATTGTAGAGAATGGAATGAAGTTTGATAGCTCGGATAACTCTATGCTCATAAATGAACAAATCCATAGAAATGCACAAGCTACTACTGTTCTCTTAGCGTCCTTGTGCAGGGAAGAGTACAACAAGGTGAGCAGCTTGGACAATGCCAAGCAAATATGGGACACCCTCAAGATCTCTCACGAGGGGAATGACATCACCATGCTCACCAAAATGGAGTTGGTGGAGGGCGAGCTTGGACGATTCGCCATGATAAGGGGAGAGGAGCCAACCCAAACGTACAACCGGCTCAAGACCCTCATCAACAAAATAAGGAGCTACGGAAGCACGCGATGGACGGACCACGACGTCGTCCGCCTAATGCTAAGGTCCTTTACCGTTCTTGATCCTCATCTCGTGAACAATATTCGTGAGAATCCCAGGTACACGATGATGACGCCCGAGGAAGTACTCGGAAAATTCGTAAGCGGGCGGATGATGATCAAGGAGGCGAGATACGTCGACGACGCGTTGAACGGTCCAATCCACGAGCCTCAACCCATCGCTCTCAAGGCAACAAGGAGCAAGGAGTCGCTACCCAGCAAGGTGGCGCAAGTTGAGGCGGCCGGGCTCAATGATGAAGAGATGGCTCTCATCATCAAGAGATTCAAGACGGCGCTAAATGGTCGCAAGGGGCAACCAAGGAAGACCAAGACAAAGGGGAAGCGCTCATGCTTCAAATGTGGTAAGGTTGGTCATTTTATTGCTAACTGTCCCGAAAATGATAGTGACCAGGAGCAAGGGAAGAATGGGAAGAGAGAGAACAAGAAGGTCTACAAGAAGGCCAAAGGCGAAGCACACCTTGGAAAGGAGTGGGATTCGGATTGCTCTTCGTCCGACTCCGACGACGAAGGACTCGCCGCCACTGCCTTCAACAAATCGACCCTCTTCCCAAACGAGCATCACACTTGCCTCATGGCAAGGGAGAAGAAGGTAATCAATCATAATGCTAATACTTATGATTCTTCTAGTGATGATGAGTCTAGTGAGGATGAAATAGATTACTCCAGTTTATTCAAGGGATTGGATAGAACTAAGATAGCTAAAATTAATGAATTGATTGATGCCTTGAATGAAAAGGATAGAATCTTAGAGAAACAAGAAGATCTTTTATATGAAGAGCATGATAAATTTGTTAGTGCACAAAATTCACTGGCTCTAGAAGTTAAAAGAAATGGAATGCTTTCTTGTGAACTTTCTACTTGTAATGAAACCATTTCTTCTTTAAAAGGTGAAATCAATGATTTAAATGCTAAACTAGAAGTAGCAAGTAAATCTAACTCTTGTGTTGAACATGTTGAAATTTGCACTAAGTGTAAGGATGTTGATATTAATGCTTGTTGTGAACACTTAGTTTCAATTTCCAAACTAAATGATGAATTGGCTAGTCTTAATGCCCAACTTAAGACTAGCAAAAGTGAATTTGATAAGTTAAAATTTGCAAGGGATGCCTACACAATTGGAAGACATCCCTCAATTAAGGATGGGCTTGGCTTCAAGAGGGAAGCCAAGAACTTAACAAGCCATAAGGCTCCCATCTTCGTCAAGGAGAAAGGGAAGGCCCCTATGGCTAGTAGTGCTAAAAGGAACCATGCCTTCTTGTACCATGATAGGAGACAAACTAAAAATGCTTATAGGAGTTATAATGCTTATGATGATTTTGACTCTCATGCCATGTTTGCTTCTAGTTCTTCCTATATGCATGGTAGAAATATGTCTAGGAGAAATGATATTCATCATGTGCCTAGAAAGAATACTATTCATGCTCCTAGGAAAGTAGTGAATGAACCTTCTACAATTTATTGTGCTTTAAATGCTTCCTTTGCTATTTGTAGAAAGGATAGGAAAATAGTTGCTAGGAAGTTAGGGGCAAAATGCAAGGGAGACAAAACTTGCATTTGGGTCCCTAAGGATATTTGCACTAACCTTATAGGACCCAACATGAGTTGGGTACCTAAGACCCAAGCCTAAATTTGCCTTGCAGGTTTATGCATCCGGGGGTTCAAGCTGGATTATCGACAGCGGATGCACAAACCATATGACGGGGGAGAAGAAGATGTTCACCTCCTACGTCAAAAATAAGGATTCCCAAGATTCAATTATATTCGGTGATGGGAATCAAGGCAAGGTAAAAGGGTTAGGTAAAATTGCAATTTCTAATGAGCACTCAATCTCCAACGTGTTTTTAGTTGAGTCTCTTGGTTACAATTTGCTATCTGTTAGTCAACTATGCAATATGGGATATAATTGTCTTTTTACAAATGTAGATGTGTCTGTCATTAGAAGAAGTGATGGTTCACTAGCCTTTAAGGGTGTACTAGACGGCAAGCTTTACTTAGTTGATTTTGCAAAAGAAGAGGCCGGTCTAGATGCATGCTTAATGGCTAAGACTTGCATGGGCTGGCTGTGGCATCGCCGCTTAGCACATGTGGGGATGAAGAACCTCCACATGCTTCTAAAGGGAGAACACGTGATAGGTCTAACCAATGTTTATTTCGAAAAGATAGACCTTGTGCAGCTTGTCAAGCAGGTAAACAAGTGGGAGGAGCACATCACAGCAAGAATGTGATGACCACGTCAAGACCTCTGGAGTTGCTGCATATGGACCTCTTCGGACCCGTCGCCTATCTAAGCATAGGAGGAAGTAAGTATGGTCTAGTCATTGTTGATGACTTTTCCCGCTTCACTTGGGTGTTATTTTTGCAGGATAAATCTGAAACCCAAGGGACCCTCAAGCGCTTCCTAAGGAGAGCTCAAAATGAGTTTGAGCTCAAGGTGAAAAAGATAAGGAGCGACAACGGGTCCGAATTCAAGAACCTTCAAGTGGAGGAGTTTCTTGAGGAGGAAGGGATCAAGCACGAGTTCTCCGCTCCCTACACACCTCAGCAAAATGGTGTGGTAGAGAGGAAGAACAGGACGCTCATAGATATGGCGAGGACTATGCTTGGAGAATTCAAGACCCCCGAGTGCTTTTGGTCGGAAGCCGTGAACACGGCTTGCCACGCCATCAACAGGGTCTACCTTCACCGCCTCCTCAAGAAAACGTCGTATGAGCTACTAACCGGTAACAAACCCAATGTATCTTACTTTCGTGTATTTGGGAGCAAGTGCTACATTCTAGTGAAGAAGGGTAGGAATTCCAAATTTGCTCCCAAAGCCGTAGAAGGGTTTTTATTAGGTTATGATTCAAATACAAAGGCGTATAGGGTCTTCAACAAATCATCGGGTTTGGTTGAAGTCTCTAGCGACGTTGTATTTGATGAGACTAATGGCTCTCCAAGAGAGCAAGTTGTTGATTGTGATGATGTAGATGAAGAAGATGTTCTGACGGCCGCTATACGAACCATGGCGATTGGAGAAGTGCGGCCACAGGAACAAGATGAACGAGATCAACCTTCTTCCTCAACAACGGTGCATCCCCCAACTCAAGACGATGAACAGGTTCATCAACAGGAGGCGTGTGATCAAGGGGGAGCACAAGATGATCATGTGATGGAGGAAGAAGCGCAACCGGCACCTCCAACCCAAGTTCGAGCGATGATTCAAAGGGATCATCCCGTCGACCAAATTTTGGGTGACATTAGCAAGGGAGTAACTACTCGATCTCGATTAGTTAATTTTTGTGAGCATTACTCCTTTGTCTCTTCTATTGAGCCTTTCAGGGTAGAGGAGGCCTTGCTAGATCCGGATTGGGTATTGGCCATGCAGGAGGAACTCAACAACTTCAAGCGCAATGAAGTTTGGACACTGGTGCCTCGTCCCAAGCAAAATGTTGTGGGAACCAAGTGGGTGTTCCGCAACAAACAGGACGAGCACGGGGTGGTGACGAGGAACAAGGCTCGACTTGTGGCAAAAGGTTATGCCCAAGTCGCAGGTTTGGACTTTGAGGAGACTTTTGCTCCTGTGGCTAGGCTAGAATCAATTCGTATCTTGCTAGCATATGCTGCTCACCACTCTTTCAGGCTATACCAAATGGATGTGAAGAGCGCTTTCCTCAACGGGCCGATCAAGGAGGAGGTGTACGTGGAGCAACCCCCTGGCTTCGAGGTTGAACGGTACCCCAACCACGTGTGTAATCTCTCTAAGGCGCTCTATGGACTTAAGCAAGCCCCAAGAGCATGGTATGAATGCCTTAGAGACTTTTTAATTGCTAATGCTTTCAAGGTTGGGAAAGCCGATCCAACTCTTTTTACTAAGACTTGCGATGGTGATCTTTTGTATGCCAAATTTATGTCGATGACATAATATTTGGTTCTACTAATCAAAAGTCTTGTGAAGAGTTTAGCAGGGTGATGACGCAGAAATTTGAGATGTCGATGATGGGCGAGTTGAACTACTTCCTTGGGTTCCAAGTTAAGCAACTCAAGGATGGCACTTTCATCTCCCAAACGAAGTACACACAAGATTGCTAAAGAGGTTTGGGATGAAGGACGCCAAGCCCGCAAAGACGCCGATGGGAACCGACGGACACACCGACCTCAACAAAGGAGGTAAGTCCGTTGATCAAAAGGCATACCGGTCAATGATAGGGTCATTACTTTACTTATGTGCTAGTAGACCGGATATTATGCTTAGCGTATGCATGTGTGCTAGATTTCAATTCGATCCGAAGGAGTGTCACTTAGTGGCTGTGAAGCGAATTCTTCGATATTTAGTCGCTACGCCTTGCTTCGGGATCTGGTATCCAAAGGGGTCTAACTTTGACTTGATTGGGTACTCAGATTCCGACTATGCTGGATGTAAGGTCGATAGGAAGAGTACATCGGGGACGTGCCAATTCTTAGGAAGGTCCCTGGTGTCATGGAACTCTAAGAAACAAACATCCGTTGCTCTATCCACCGCTGAGGCCGAGTATGTTGCAGCAGGACAGTGTTGCGCGCAACTACTTTGGATGAGGCAAACCCTCAGGGACTTTGGCTACAATCTGAGCAAAGTCCCACTCCTATGTGATAATGAGAGTGCTATCCGAATAGCGGAAAATCCTGTTGAACACAGCCACACAAAGCACATAGACATCCGGCATCACTTTCTGAGAGACCACCAGCAAAAGGGAGATATCGAAGTGTTTTATGTTAGCACCGAGAACCAGCTAGCCAATATCTTTACCAAGCCTCTAGATGAGAAGACCTTTTGCAGGCTGCGTAGTGAGCTAAATGTCTTAGATTCGCGGAACTTGGATTGAATTGTAGCATACATTTTTTTATGCCTTTGATCATGTCCATTCTGCATTTTGTTGCTTATTATGGTGCTCAAGTTGTACAAACACTCCCTAGACCTCACAAGTCCGTTGCAAAGTGATGCACATGTTTAGGGGGAGATGTGTTACAACTTGACCCTTTGAGACTAACCATATGCTTGAGTTTGCTTGATTTAGTCTCGAAGGAGAATTGAAAGGGAAAAGGTGGACTTGGACCATGAAAGACTTCCACTGCACTCCGATGAGAGGGTAACTTATTCCAAGTCCATCTCATGAACTCTTATTGCCATTTGCTCTAAATTGAAGATTTTGGTGAGGCAATGGGGTTAAAGGGCCAAGATTGATCCCGTTTTGGTGCTTGATGCCAAAGGGGGAGAAATAAAGGCCAAAGCAATAAATGGATCAGCTACCACTTGAGAAATTTGAAAATAGTAGAGTAGAGCTTTTGGTTTGTCAAAACTCTTTTATTGTCTCTTTTGTCAAAAGTTGGCTTCTTGTGGGGAGAAGTAGTAATTATGGGAAAAAGGGGAAGTTTTTGAAATCTTTGATCAATCTCTTTTGGAATGACTCTCTTTATGCTTCAACATGTGTGTTTGACTTAGAGATAGAGATTTGAGTTTGATTTGCAAAAACAAACCAAGTGGTGGCAAAGGATGATCCATATATGCCAAAATTGAATCAAAATAAATTTGAGTTTTATTTGAAGTGTGTTTGCACTTGTTCTAGTTGTTTTATGTTGTGTTGGCATAAATCACCAAAAAGGGGGAGATTGAAAGGGAAATGTGCCCTTGGGCCATTTCTAAGTATTTTGGTGATTGAGTGCCAACACAAGTGCTTAAATGTGAATTTATGTCCATGGATGAACAAAGTGCAAATCATGAAGTAAAGGTATGTTTCTAAGCCTTAGTACATTGGTTTTGTGTACTAATATACTTGTCTAAGTGTTAGAAACAGAAAGAAGAAGAAAAGAAGAAAGGTGCAAAAGACTTGGCTGTGTACAGCCAAGACTCAGCTCGGTCTGGCACACCGGACTGTCCGGTGGTGCACCGGACAGTGTCCGGTGCGCCAGGCTGACTCGGCGTGAAGAGGCCGCTCTCGGGAATTCGCCAACGGCGTACGGCTAAAATTCACCGGACTGTCCGGTGAGCCAACGGTCGGCTGGACCAACGGTCGGCCGCGCGATCTGCGCGAGACACGTGGCCGAGCCAACGGTCGGAAGGGGGCACCGGACTGTCCGGTGTGCACCAGACATGTCCGGTGCGCCAACGTCCCAGATCTGCAACGGTCGGCAACGGTCGGCAGCGCTGTTTAAGGAAAGAAATCGGGCACCGGACTGTCCGGTGCACCCGACGACAGAAGGCAAGGATGGCCTTCCAGATTTGCTCTCAACGGCTCCTAGCTGCCTTGGGGCTATAAAAGGGACCCCTAGGCGCATGGAGGAGATATCCAAGCAACCTTAGAGCATTCTTGATCATCCACACTCAGTCTTTGCGCATTCGTTTGTCATTCTCAGTGATTCGAGCTCCGTTCTAGTGAGAACTTTGAGATAGTCTTTTGAGCTCGATTCTTGGCCGTGTGTGTGCGCATTTTGCTGTGGATTTGTGTGTGTTGCTTTCATCCCTTACTCCGTATTTCTTGTAAATCTCAAGTGTAAGGGCGAGAGGCTCCAAGTTGTGGAGATTCCTCGCAAACGGGATATTGAAAGGCAAAGCAAAACACCGTGGTATTCAAGTTGGTCTTTGGACCGCTTGAGAGGGGTTGATTGCAACCCTCGTCCGTTGGGACGCCACAACGTGGAGTAGGCAAGCGTTGGTCTTGGCCGAACCACGGGATAAACCACTGTGTCATCTCTGTGTTTGATCTCTTGTGGTATTGTGTTTTGTTGAGACTCCTCTCTAGCCACTTGGCGATTATTGTGCTAACACTTAACAAGTTTTTGTGGCTATAAGTTTAAGTTTCACAGGATCACCTATTCACCCCCCCTCTAGGTGCTCTCAATCTTAAGGGTAGAAGCGACGTAGCTGTTGGAGTTCCAAGCGTTGCTGTAGACCTCGCCTTGACTGTTGGCCAGCTTGTATGTTCCGGGCTTCAGAATTTTGGCGATGACGAACGGCCCTTTCCAGGGAGGCGTGAGCTTATGCCGTCCTTGGGTGTCTTGTCGCAGTCGAAGCACCAGGTCGCCCACCTGGAGGTCTCGGGACCGAACCCCTCGGGCGTGGTAGCGTCGCAGGGACTGCTGGTACCGCGCCAAGTGTAGTAAGGCCATGTCCCGAGCCTCTTCCAGCTGGTCCAGTGAGTCTTCTCGATTGGCTCGATTGCTTTAGTTGGCGTAGGCCCTCGTCCTCGGGGAACCGTATTCTAAGTCTGTGGGCAAGATGGCCTCAGCCCCATAGACTAGAAAGAACGGTGTGAAGCCCGTGGCTCGGCTTGGCGTTGTCCTCAGACTCCAGACCACCGAGGGGAGTTCCTTCATCCACCGCTTGCCGAACTTGTTGAGGTCGTTGTAGATCCGCGGCTTGAGTCCTTGCAGAATCATGCCGTTGGCACATTCTACCTGCCCATTCGTCATGGGGTGAGCCACGGCGGCCTAGTCCACCCGGATGTGGTGATCCTCGCAGAAGTCCAGGAACTTTCTGTCGGTGAACTGGGTGCCGTTGTCGGTGATGATGGAGTTCGGGACCCCGAAGCGATGGATGATGTTGGTGAAGAACGCCACCGCCTGTTCGGACCTGATGCTGTTCAGGGGTCGGACCTCGATCCACTTGGAGAATTTGTCGATGGCGACCAGCAGGTGCGTGTAGCCCCCGGGTGCCTTCTGCAAGGGGTCGACGAGGTCCAGACCCCACACAGCAAACGGCCAGGTGATGGGTATGGTCTGCAGAGCCTGAGCGGGCAGGTGGGTCTGCCTTGCGTAGAACTGACACGCTTCGCAGGTGCGGACAATTCTAGTGGCGTCGGCCACCGCCGTCGGCCAGTAGAAACCTTATCGGAAGGTGTTTCCGACAAGGGTTCGGGGTGCTGCGTGATGGCCGCAAGCCCTCGAGTGTATCTCTTGTAAGAGCTCCTGACCTCCGGCGACGGAAATGCATCGCTGGAGGATGCCCAAGGGGCGGTGGTATAGCTCCTTCCCATCTCCAGCAAGACGAAAGACTTGGCGCACCGCGCCAACTGCCGAGCCTCGGCTTGGTCGAGGGGCAGCTCTCCTCGGTGGAGATACTGCAGGTATGGGGTCTGCCAGTTTTGATTAGGCGTGACCTCGCTCTGCTCCCCCTCGACGCGCAGTGCCTCACCCTCGGGGGCCGAGGGTACCTCGGACCGTGCCGAGGGTACCTCGGACTGAGCCGAGGGTACCTCGGACTGAGCCGAGGGTGCCTCGGGCTCGGGCGTGTCGTCGGTCTTGACGGAGGGTTGATGCAGGTCCCGGGAGAATATGTCCGGGGGAACCGTTGTTCGCCCCGAGGCTATTTTAGCCAGCTCGTCCGCAGTCTCGTTGTAGCGTTGGGCGATGTGGTTGAGCTCGAGCCCATAGAACTTGTCTTCCAGGCGCCGAACCTCATCGCAGTAGGCTTCCATCTTCGGGTCATGGCAGTGGGAGTTCTTCATGATTTGGTCGATGACGAGCGAGTCACTGCGAGCGTCGAGGCGTCGGACCCCTAGCTCGATGGCGATTCGCAACCCGTTTACCAGAGCCTCGTACTCAGCCACGTTGTTGGACGCCGGGAAGTGGAGGCGTAGCATGTAGCGTAGGTGCTTTCCGAGGGGCGAGATGAAGAGCAGGCCCGCGCCGGCCCCCGTCTTCATCAGCGACCCGTCGAAAAACATGGTTCAGAGCTCCGGTTGGATCGGAGCTGTTGGGAGCTGGGTGTCGACCCATTCAGCCACGAAGTCCGCCAAGACCTAGGACTTGATGGCCTTCCGAGGGGCGAACGAGATCGTCTCGCCCATGATCTCCACCGCCCACTTTGCAATTCTACCCGAGGCCTCTCGGGACTGGATGATCTCCCCCAGGGGGAAGGATGACACCACAGTCACCGGATGAGACTCAAAGTAGTGTCACAACTTCCGTCGCGTCAGGATCACCGCGTACAGCAGCTTCTGAATTTGTGGGTAGCGGATCTTGGTCTCGGACAGTACCTCACTGATGAAGTAGACTGGCTTCTGGACGGGCAATGCATGCCCCTCTTCTCGTCTCTCAACCACAATCGTGGCGCTAACCACCTGAGTGGTCGCGGCGACGTAGATCATGAGGGCTTCTCCGGCAGCGGGGGGCACCAAGATGGGCGCGTTCGTGAGGAGCGCCTTCAGGTTCCCGAGGGCTTCCTCGGCCTCGGGGGTCCAAGTGAAGCACTCGGCCTTCCTTAAGAGGCGGTACAGAGGCAGGCCTCTTTCGTCGAGGCGCGAGATGAAACGGCTCAGAGCCGCGAGGCATCCCAAGACCCTCTGTACGCCTTTCAAGCCCTTGATGGGCCCCATGCTGGTGACGGCTGCGATCTTCTTTGGGTTGGCTTCAATGCCCCGCTCGGAGATGATGAACCCCAAGAGCATGCCTCGGGGGACCCCAAAGACACACTTTTCGGGATTGAGCTTCACACCTTTCGCCTTGAGACATCGGAATGTCACTTCAAGGTCGGAAAGGAGGTCAGAGGCTTTCCTCGTCTTGACTACGATGTCATCGACATAGGCCTCGACCGTTCGGCCGATGTGTTCACCGAACACATGGTTCATGCATCGCTGGTACGTTGCACCCGCATTCCTCAAGCCGAACGGCATGGTAACATAGCAGTACATGCCGAAGGGAGTGATGAAAGAAGTCGCGAGCTGGTCGGACTCTTTCATCCTGATCTGGTGATACCCCGAGTAGGCATCGAGGAAAGACAGGGTTTCGCACCCAGCAGTGGAATCCACGATTTGATCGATGCGAGGCAGATGGTAGGGAACTTTCGGACATGCTTTGTTTAGACTAGTGTAGTCTACACACATCCGTCATTTCCCCCTTTCTTTCTCACAAGCACAGGGTTGGCAAGCCATTCGGGATGGAATACCTCTTTGATGAACCCTGCCGCCACTAGCTTGTGGATCTCCTCGCCTATGGCTCTGCGCTTTTCTTCGTCGAATCGGCGCAGAGGCTGCTTCATGGGTCGGGCTCCAGCTCGGATGTCCAGCGAGTGCTCGGCGACTTCCCTTGGTATGCCGGGCATGTCCGAGGGACCCCACACAAAACGTCGGCGTTTGCGCGGAGAAAGTCGACGAGCACTGCTTCCTATTTGGGGTCGAGCTCGGAGCCGATCCGGATCTGCTTGGAGGCGTCGTTGCAAGGGTCGAGAGGGACGGACTTAACCGTCTCCGTTGGCTCGAAGTTGCCGACGTGGCGCTTCACGTCTGGCGCCTTCCTAGAGAGGTTCTCCAGGTCGACGATGAGGGCCTCGGACTCGGCGAGGGCCTCGGCGTACTCCACGCACTCCACGTCGCATTCGTACGCGTGTCGGTACGTGGGCCCAATGGTGATGACCCCATTGGGGCCCGACATCTTGAGCTTGAGGTAGGTGTAGTTGGAGACGGCCATGAACTTGGCGTAGCATGGCCTCCCCAACACTGCGTGGTAGGTTCCTCGAAACCCGACCACTTTGAACGTGAGGGTCTCCCTTCGAAAGTTGGAGGGCGTCCCGAAGCAGACGGGTAGATCGAGTTGTCCGAGGGGTTGGACGCGCTTCCCGGGGATGATCCCGTGGAAAGGCACAGCGCCCGTCCGGACCGAGGACAGATCGATCTGCAGGAGCCCAAGGGTCTCAGCGTAGATGATGTTGAGGCTGCTGCCTCCGTCCATGAGGACCTTGGTGAGCCTGACGTTGCCAATGATGGGGTCGACAACGAGCGGGTATTTCCCCGGGCTCGGCACGTGGTCTGGATGGTCGGGCTGGTCGAAGGTGATGGGCTTGTCGGACCAGTCTAGGTAGACTGGCGCCGCCACCTTTACCGAGCAGACCTCCCGACGCTCTTGCTTGCGGTGCCGAGCCGAGGCGTTCGCCACTTGCCTGCCGTAGATCATGAAGCAGTCGCGGACCTCGGGAACTCTCCTGCCTTGTGATCTTCCTTCTTAGCGTCGTCGAGGGCCTTGCCACCCTCCGCGGGTGGCCCGGCCTTGTAAAAGTGGCGTCGAAGCATGGCACACTCCTCAAGGGTGGGCCCCTGATGATAAGGGCACGGCTCCTTGAGCATCTTGTCGAAGAGGTTGGCACCTCCGGGAGGTTTCCGAGAGTTCTTGTACTCGGCGGCGGCGACAAGGTCCGCGTCGGTGGCGTCGTGTTTCGCTTGCGACTTCTTCTTGCCTTTCTTCTTGGTGCCGCGCTGAGTTGACGTCTCAGGAACATCTTCCGGTGGGTGGCCCTGGGGCTGCTTGTCCTTCCGGAAGATGGCCTCAACCGCCTCCTGGCCACAGGCGAACTTGGTGGCGATGTCCATCAGCTCGCTCGCCCTGGTGGGGGTCTTGCGACCTAGCTTGCTCACCAGGTCGCGGCAGGTGGTGCCGGCGAGGAACGCGTCGATGACATCCGAATCGGTGACATTGGGCAGCTTGGTGCGCTGCTTCGAGAATCACCGGATGTAGTCCCGGAGAGACTCTCCCGGCTGCTGGCGGCAGCTTCGGAGATCCCAGGAGTTTCTAGGGTGCACGTACGTGCCTTGGAAATTGTCGGCGAAGGCTTGGACCAGGTCGTCCCAGTTGGAGATCTGCCCCGGAGGCAGGTGCTCCAGCCAGGCTCGAGCGGTGTCGGAGAGGAACAGGGGAGGTTGCGGATGATGAGATTATCATTGTCCGTTCCACCCAGTTGGCAGGCCAGCCGATAGTCCGCGAGCCACAGTTCCGGTCTCGTCTCCCCCGAGTACTTTGTGATAGTAGTCGGGGTTCGGAACCGGGTCGGGAACGGCGCCCGTCGTATGGCGCGGCTGAAAGCCTGCGGACCGGGTGGTTCGGGCGAAGGACTCCGATCCTCCCCGCTGTCGTAGCGTCCCCCACGCCTAGGGTGGTAGCCTCGGCGTACCCTCTCGTCGAGGTGGGCCCGACGGCTGTGGTGATGGTGCTCATTGCCGGGGCGACCCGGGGCCGTAGGCGCTGTGTTGCGCGTGCGCCCAGTGTGGACCGAGGCTTCCCGCACGAATCGGGAAGTCGCGGCACGATGTTCCGAGGGGTACCCCTGCCTTCGGGAGGCGGAGCTTTCGGCCTGTCGGACCGCAGCGTCCTCCAGGAGATTCTTGAGCTCCCCTGGATATGCCGCCCCTCGGTGGTTGATGGCTCCGGCATCGCGCGGAGAAGTATTGCCGCTGCAGCCAGGTTCTGGCCGACTCCACTGGAAACCGGTGGTGGCCTTACCCTGACGTCATCGGCGATGCGGTGCTGGATGCCCTGGGGGAGATGACGCGCTTCTCCGGCCGGAGGTTGGCCCGCCCATTCCTGCCCGATATCCCAGCGGATCGGCACAAGCGTTCCTTCTCCCTCGTCGAGCCTGGCCTGCATCTCGCGGATTTGCTCGAGCTGTGGGCCGGGACCCCCCGCCGGGACGGGGACCACAGCTAGCTCCCGAAGGATGTCAACGCGAGGCATGGGCCTAGGGGGATCACCGTTCTCCGGCATACCAAGATGGTTGCCTTCGCCCGGACCCCCTAGATCGACGTGGAAACATTCGCGACTTGGGCCGCAGTCCTCGTCGTCGAGGCTGCGGCTACCGTCAGAACAGTCGGAAAGGCAGTAGTCGCATGCGGTCATGAAGCCCCGCATGGCACTGGGGCTACCAAGTCCGGAGAAATCCCAACAAAGGTCGGGCTCGCCATCTTCCTCGGACCCCGAGGGCCCGTAGGTCGAGACGGCCGTCAGTCGGTCCCAGGGTGACCGCACACGATACCCCAGAGGGTTTGGACTCGCCTCTATGAGAGTGTCCACCGAAGCGGAGCTGCTTGGCGGGTCGAGGCCAAATCCAAAAGACGCGAGATGGGAATCGGTCGGTACCTTTTGGTCGACGGGCGGTGACGAAGTCACGTCAGGGACTGACTGCACCATCGTCTCAGGTACGAGGGTGACGCCCAGCAAGTCCTTTGCGAGCGTGCTGGCGTCGTCCGTTTGCTTGAGGTTGGTGTGTTGCGGGGAGATGGCGCTCGTCTTCGTCTCAGACGCGAGGCCGATGCCCGACGCACTCTCCGTTGGGGCGCTGGCGCCGTCGACTCGCTCGACAGCCAACGAGGTGCCGCCTCCTGCTTGGCCTTGGTTGCCCCGCCTCCTCCTCCGTCGGCGGGGGAGGGGACGGGACAAGCCCGAATGTCGTCCTTCCACCACGTGGGGAAGGCGTCGTCGATTTCCCCGCCGGCAGGCGGGTTGTCGACCGCCATTGTCGCTGTCGCACGACGGGGGAAGGAGTATCATGTCGTAGCCGCCGTCGAAGGACATGAACTCAAGACTCCCGAAACGGAGCACCGTCCCAGGCTAGAGAGGTTGCTGGAGACTGCCCATCTGGAGCTTGACGGGAAGCTGTTCGTCAACATGCAGCAGGCCCCTACCTGGCGCGCCAACTGTCGGTGTTTCGAAACCCGGAGGGTCCCTGGACCGACGAGTGAATTGTCGTCGCGTGCCCCAGCCCAGATGGGTCGGCGTGAGGCGGAACGCGAAGGGGGAGAGAGCAGCCGGAGGGAGACAGGCGTGGGAGGTGGAACCCGCGGCCTTCGTGTTAGCCCCGCGCCCAGGTCGGGTGCGCTTGCAGTAGGGGGTTACAAGCGTCCACGCGGGAGGGAGGGAGCGGCCTTGCGCGAGCGCCGTCCCGTCCTTCCCCGCGCGGCCAACCCTCTGTAAGAGGGCCCTGGTCCTCCCTTTTATAGGCGTAAGGAGAGGATCCAGGTGTACAATGGGGAGTGTAGCAATGTGCTAACGTGTCTAGCGGGGGAGAGCTAGCGCCCTAAGTACATGCCATCGTGGCAGCCGGAGAGGTCTTGGCACCCAGTTCGCGTGGTGTCGTGGCCGTCGGAGGAGCGCTGGAGCCTGGCGGAAGGATAGCTGTCGGGGCTGTCGAGTCCTTGCTGACGTCCTCTTGCTTCCGTAAGGGGGCTGAGAGCCGCCGTCGTCACAGGGCATGCGGGGCGCCATCATTACTCGTATAGTAGAGCGAGCCAGATGGGACGCCGGTCTTGTTCCCCGTAGCCTGAGTCAGCTCGGGGTAGGGTAATGATGGCGCTCCCTGTTGACGTGGTCGGTCCGTGCCCTAGGTTGGGTGAGGTGGAGGCTCCTCCGAGGTCGAGGTCGAGTCTGTCTTCAGAGGTCGAGGTTGAGTCCGAGCCCCCGGGTCGGGCGAGGCGGAGACCGTCGGCTGAGGCCAGGGTTGAGTCCGGGCCCTGGGGTCGGGCGAAGCGGAGTTTGTCGTCCTTCGGGGCTGAGCCTGAGTCCGAGCCCTGGGGTCAGGCGAAGCAGAGTTCGTCGTCTTCCGGGGCTGAACCCGAGTCCGAGCCCTGGGGTCGGGCGGAGCGGAGTTTGTCGTCTTCCGGGGCTGAGCCCAAGTCCGAGCCCTGGGGTCGGGCGGAGCGGAGTTCGTCGTCTTCCGGGGCTGAGCCCGAGTCCGAGCCCTAGGGTTGGGCGGAGCGGAGTTCGTCGTCTTTCGGGGCTGAGCCCGAGTCCGAGCCCTGGGGTCGGGCGAAGCGGAGTTTCCTATGATGCCTGAGACCGGACTTGGCTGTTGTCAGCCTCACTCTGTCGAGTGGCTCAGCAATCGGAGCGGCGCAGGCGGCGCTGTCCTCTTGTCAGACCGGTCAGTGGAGCGGCGAAGTGACTGCGGTCACTTCGGCTTTGTCGACTGGAGGGCGTGCGTCAGGATAAAGGTGTCAGGCCACCTTTGCATTAAATGCCCTTGCGATTTGGTCGGTTGGCGTGGCGATTTGGCCAAGGTTGCTTCTTGGTGAAGACTGGGCCTCGAGCGAGCCGATGGTGTGTCCGTTGCTGGAGGGGGTCCTCGGACGAGACGTAGATTCTCCGGGGTCGGCTGCCCTTGCCCGAGGCTGGGCTCGGGCGAGGCGCGATCGTGTCCCTCGAATGGACCGATCCTTGACTTAATCGCACCCATCAGGCCTTTGCAGCTTTGTGCTGATGGGGGTTACCAGCTGAGATTTAGGAGTCTTGAGGGTACCCCTAATTATGGTCCCTGACAATATTATTCCTCACAACTTGTTGAGTGATGAACATGTGTGTGTCTCACACCCCCCACAGGAGAAGTACAAGTGGTTCAAGAAGAGCCGCATATCGAGGAGTTTGATTCGATCTAGGTGGCGTCTTCCAGTCGACTTTCTGGCGCCAAGAATGGATTTTAGATCCTGCTATATTTATCTTTTATTTTGTAAGACTTCCGCTATGTAATAAGTACTCTGATTATATTGTGACATTTATCTCTTTACACTCTGTTATTATATATGTTGTCTTCTTGGCGCATGTATGAGATGCACCCGGCTTTGTCCCTTAAAGCCTGGGTGTTACTCTCGCTCTCAGGCTCTCAGCTGCGGGCGATTGGGCGACGAATTCTCCTCTCCCTCATTCCCTCCGCCTCCGCTCAGCGCTCCGATCTGCGGTCTCCCTCTCTGCCTCTCCGTCTCCGATCTCCGGCTCTCCGCCTCCGCTCGGATCGATCGTCGGAGATCCTCTCCCCCACTCCATCCTCAAGCACCGCAACGGATCTGCGCATTTGTGAACCGGGTAACTCAGATCCATAACCCTAGCTCCGTTCTCCCTCATCTGTCTCCTCTCTCCTGTCTTCTTCTCTCCCTCCGGTGTCATCTACACCAACTGGTCCAGCATATTAGGGTTGCCTGCGGAGATCCCGGTGCTCCGGCTTATTAGGGTTTACACGCGCATCATCGTCCGGCACTGGCACTGGTACTGTCCGGTCTCCCTCTCCTCTCTCCTATCTTCTTCTCCCCCTCCGGTACTGTCCGGCACTGGCACTAGCACTGACGTGCCGCCGTGCTTGGTGGCACGGCACGACACGCCTGGGCACTGATAGTGTCGTGCCTGGGCCGATGTCCCAGCACGGTGGCAATAACAGGCACAACACAGATCTTTTACCGTGCCTAGCCGTGTCGTGCCATGTCGTGTCGTGTCTGGTCGTGCTAGTGCCAGTGCCGTGCCGTGCGGCCCGATTGGCCACCTATACAAACACCTGTAGCTAATACTTTAGCTAATTGTCACACCTAAGAATTAGTTCATTATTAGTTGACTAACTATTGACTCTAAGGTTCCAAACAACGCTTATAGAGTGTTTGTTTCCTTCGGAACGAGGGGCTAGCTAGAATGATTCAGTGTTGGACTGGTAAATTGTATAACCTTGATAAGCTGGAATTAACCGAACATACCTTTAAAAATTATTATTCTGAACTCTACCTCAGAACAAGCATGCAACCATCGAAAGAGAGAACCAGACGCGTATTGCACTTGCACGCAAGAAAGCTGAAAGAAACCGATTTGAATGAATGGGTGCAACAAATTAATAAATACTCTCTCTGTCTCAGAATAACTATCGCTGCCTATAATTATTTTTTTTTATGAAAGGATACATGCATGATCTGACTTGGCCTTAATTAGCTTCCTCCTTCACCTTCTTCTCCGCCGATCGTCACTACCTTGTTGACTTGTTAAACGCCACCATCTGCTGTCTGACCTGATCTTACTTACTATATATTTATACATTACATGATTACCCTTCAGCCTCAATAATCTCTGAATGAATGAATGAATACCAAGTCTGTTCCCCCATGGACAGCACACCACCGCCATCTATATGTATTCGCCCGCCAGGCCATCAGGTGAAGCAAGCGCAGTGCATGCTTACCAGATTGATTAGGCTTAGGCCAAGCAAGCACGCACCATTGACTCCGTCCCTACTTGCACGTCTGCACGAACGTTGGAGCTAGCTAGTGTACGTTTCACCGCCGCCGTCGCCGCTGCCAGAAAGAACTTCCCGCCGGCGGTCCGGTGCGCAGGAGCTCGATCACTAGATCAACGATGCCCAGCCGATCGTCGTCCATGGCGTCGCCGCTGCTGCAGCGCCCCCACGACCTGCTGGCCCGCGCCCGGCGCCGCTCAAGGTCAGCACCGGCACCACGACGACGGGCACGGACCTGCAGCTGCAGGTCGTGAACAGGCGGCGGCGGCGGCAGCCGGTGATCATCTACGTGGAGTCGCCGAGAGTCGTGCACGCGCACCCGGCCGAGTTCAAGTCCGTCGTGCAGCGTCTCACCGGCACCGCACCCGCTCTCCCGCTGCCGCTCAAGTTCCCGTTCCATTTCCACTTCCCGTCGTCGGTGGGAGCTGCAAGCCGCGCACTGCTGCCACTGACTAGCAGCGGCGTCATGTCGGTGGTGACGGTTGCTGATACTAGCGGTGGCGGTGGCTCACCAGTCCAGCAGCTGCCAAATCACCATATGCTTGTCTCCAGCGATCCGTGTGATCTCCCGCCGCCGCCGTCTCTTGCCGCGTGTTATCATCAACACCACGGCGGTGGTCTCCTCATCGACCAACACCAGTAAAAATTACGAATGAATGGGCTCTCGTGCTGTACATGCATGTCTGTAGAGTAATTAATTTTCAAACTCTACTACGTTAAGCGCTAGTTTGGAAGCCACAAAACTGGAGGGGATTGAAGAGGCTAAAATCCACTCATTATTCAAAATTAAATAAGCAGGAGATTTTAGCCACTCCAATCTCCGGGTTTTGGACTCCCAAACTAGTCCTAACAGTGCATTGTAGATCTCCATCATGTGTAATAACAAGTTGTTACATTGCTGCTGTTAGTTACTTGATTTTCATTTATGTGTGTTAAATACCATTTGTGGTACTGGTCATAGCCGGATAGTCCATCCATATGCACGAACGGTCAACGAATATATCGAATCAGGCGTAACTAATCCATTTTCCGCGCGATTTTATCCCTCTAAATCTGCGGTTGCTGTTGAGAGACGTATAAGAACAGGTCTAGACCTCCACCTCTATATATATTAAGGGTACGACCGATCGAAATAACCAGCAATCGAATCAACAATCAATTTATCTTTTGTTCTTTACCTTCTACTCTAGGAGTAGACAGTAACATAGTTTTATTTCTCTAATCTTTACCTCTCTCCGGCTCTACGTCGTTTAGAAACGTCTTAGGTAGCCTGCTGATTCTAAGACAAACCCTAGGATCTCTCCTCCTCGACGGGGTCCCTTCTGGGAGCGAGATCCAGGTGATGTTAGCGAACTCTATCGCCTCTGCGCACGCGTGGACCGTCTGTCCACCAGGCGCGGATCGTTCGGCTTGTCGGTTAGCAACCCTAGCCTCTGTGCCAGGACGCGGACCATCCGACCCTCGGTCGCGGACCGTCCCCGCTTCCGCGGAGCGCCATCGCCTACACTCATCGCAATTATTGACGTCCAGATCAACCCTCAATGGCCGGTTCAAAGATAACTCTAACGTCTCTCCCACCAACATAATTGAGTCGACCTAAGAAACTATGTCAGCCGAAGATCAGCAGGAGTTTGAAGAGCAAATATGCTTAATGAGTATGGAATTCTTGACAAGGTTTTTTTAAGTTTATATAATGCATCGTCTAAT